>JAQZBX010052411.1:0-19145 GCA_029593785.1 Cabassous unicinctus
ACAGTGCCCCCTTTCACTCTTCTCGCACTCCCCACCCAGGCCTGGATGAAGCTTCCAGACCTGGCCGTACAGCTCTCCATGCCCATGGAAACAGCGCTGTCCTGCCAGCGCTTACCCACCATCTATTTCTGCTGAGTGGGGCGCAACATTCCACTGCCATTTCCCAGACCCTGATGGTACCTGAAGGATCCTCTTTGGCTTCTCTCGTTAAAGCCGTAATTTCGCTTTGTTAGTTATTCATACTCTGGGTTCTCTCTTTCAATAACAGGCATCTCCTCTATGACTTTGCTTTGTTAAACTCAATTATCACTGTCCTTAATACCCGCCGTAAACTGGCAGTGCTTTCCTTAGGAATCTCATTGCACTGGCTTTACCATTTCTTTTGTTATGTATTTTTGTCCTACAGGGTGTTATTATCTAATTGTTTCATTTATGGAAGTTTTGTTTCCTTAATTGGACCATGAACTTCTGCTTATAGCATTATTCACAGCAGTAAATGTTAAACACATAGTAGGTCGACAATATGAATTTACAAATTGATTGGTTGAAGACATATTCATCTAGATCAAATTCGTGGTGACAGGTTGGTTTCTGATTGGTGCCCCTTAATTCTTCAAGTAAGCTCCATGATCAGCATATTTATTATTTCCCTGATGAGTCATTCTGCTGGCACTGACAGGGTTCAGACGCTTGCCTAGCAGAGTCTGAACTGGGATGACAAGAGGAGACAGAGTGGTCTCCAGTGAACCCTCATCTCTCTCTACTCTGAGCCCCTATATTTCACAAGCTCCATGAGCTGCCTTGTGGACATTCATTATTCACTGGAATGGAATGGAATGGAATGAGGTTTGCCTGGCCTCTCCAAACGGCACCTGGAGCTGACGAGCCCCTTGATAAGTTCTAGGAAAAGTGCTCTGCTTTCTACTTCCTCCGCTGCCATCCTCAGTCCAGTAGAGGATGGGTAGAGGGTAAAGGGCTAAATTTCCTCTAGTACTTTACCCCTTCTCCTCCCTGCCCCCAAACAATCCTATTGAGACACGCGGCTATCATTGTCCTGGTTGGTGGCCAAGTGCCATGCCTGGGGACAGTAAGGGAAACCCCGAGCTCTGGAGGCAGAGCTCTTAGACAAAACCATGCAGCCTTTCCTTGACAGCCATCAGCTGCTCCGCTGAACACATGTGATAATACCCCAGCCTTTGTGTCCGGGTGGACAGAGCTGGCAAGGGACCGGGAGCATTTGGGAACACATCCCAAGACACGCTCAGGGAAGCGTTGGCACTGCTGCCCCCACCTCTCCCAAGAGGGCTCCCCACACGACTTGTCATTTTTATTGCTAAGGCAATGCTAACGCCCCCTGGGGTGGGGCACTGGAGCTCTGCTTCCATGACTGTTAGGCTCAAAAGGGAAGTCGACCTCCTGAGGCAGCCATGGGAGTGGAAGTGATTGTGCCCTGCAAGATTGCATTTTTTTTTTTTTTTTTTTACCGGGAGGTCCCAGGGATCGAACCCGGGTCCCTCCATATGGGAGACAGACGCCCAACCATTTGAGCCACATCCGCCCCCTGCGAGATTCCTTTAACCACAACCTGCACACGTCATCACATGCTCTCTGCTCTGTCCATCTGTCATTTCCCGTATTTTTGCCTTGCCTCTCCTGCTGGATTTTAAACAATCGGAAACCGGGACCATGACTTAAATGCATTTCTTTTCTTATATTACCCACAGCAGACTGCTGGTTTCCTAAATGGAGCCCAAAACATGTTCACTGCTTTAATTAATTTTATGAACTATCCCCAAATCCCGTATAGTTAGGATCGCAAGGCAAATAAGACCTGTACCTACCAAAGGTCGGAGGTCAGGATGTGAGAGGATGTAGCCATTGTTAGTGTTCAAAAAGGCATATCCGTGCACTCCCAGCTGCCAAAGACAGGGACGGAGGGGCAGGAGACGTGTTGTTCATGTTGGGAAGTTGGAGTTGGGAAGGGGTTTGGGACAAGAGGACAGTGAAAGATGGCAGCTCGCAGCAAGGAGTTTTTGGAGCAGTAACATAACTGAGCTGGTTCCATGCTCCCACCAGTAATTTTGGAGTCCTTTCAAATGGTTTTTTAGCAACAATAGTAGTATTTGTATCATTACCAGACTCTTGCCCACCACATGCTCTAGTCTAGCTGCATTATTCGTGGATTCTGTATTTGCGAATTTACCCAGTGGCTAAAATTTACCCGCAACCCCAAAATCAATACTTGCAGTGCTTTCTCATTCGCAGATATGCACAGAGAGGAAAACATTTTGAGTTGCCCAAAGCACGTATGCCTGGGTGAGGTCAAACAAGGCCACACTCTGCCTCCTGGGTTCAGCTCTCATACTGTAAAGAAGACTCCCTACTGCAGTATATTTAGCGCTGTGTTTTTTCACTTTTTTTTCTCTTTTTGTTGGTGATTTCACTATTTAAAATCGCCGCCAAGTGCAGTGCTGAGGTGCTGTCTAGTATTCCTAAACACAGAAGGCTGTGATGTGCCTTGCAGAGGAAATCTGTGTGCTAGAGAAGCTTGGCCCAGGCAAAGAGCTGTTGGCTGTGAGTTCAATGCTAATGAATCAACAAGAGAGATGAAATAGGGTGTCTCTAAACAGAAGAACCTATAAAACAAGGTTACTTCTTGGTCAGTGGGTGAGAATGCTGTGGCCAGAGGCTGGCGGGAGCCTAACCCTGTACCGCCCTAGGAGCAATGGTTCAGTATTCACTACTTAAGCACTCGCGGCAACTTTATAGATCATAACTACCAAGAATAAAGAGAATCAACTGCAATCTCACTCTCAAAACAGGACAGAACAGCATGGAAGGGCAGGCTGAGAAACGGGGGCCCTGGCAGGGAAAGAACTTGCTGAAGGCCACAGGGCAGGTGACAGTGAGGGCTGGCAAAGGGACCCAGGAGTCCAGGCTGCTGTCGCCATGCTTGGTGCCTGCACTTCTCTGGGGGCTGGACAGAGGGGACCCAGCCCAGGCTCCCGGGCCTGTGTGGGTGGCTCCTGGGGGCCCGTGACCCCCACCTGGTGCCTGACCCAGGCTCACCTTGTACTGGGGTGCCAGCTTCATCAGCTCTCTCAGGGCCACGTCAGAGCCCACCACACCCAGGAGAATGCCGTGGGATCGCTGGAAGGAGAGGCACCAGGGTTAGAGGGAGACACAGTTTCCCTGTGCACAGGCCCAGACTGGACCCTAGATCTTTTCCAGAGCCCAGAGGAGGAAGCCGCTTGGGCCTGAAGTGGTCCTTCCTCTGCAGTTAGGTTTTAGGCTGATAAAAATCTAGAACCCATCAGGAGAGGCCCCAGGAGCAATCTCAGCTTTTGGGAAGATTTTCCATTATGAATATTTCAGTGGTAATATTTAAATGAAAAACAAAGTTGAATGAAATATTAATGTTCAAGGCAGAGGCAGAGGTTTTGGGATCCTGGGGACAATAATCTACGGGCACCCCCAGGCACACGGGGCCTATAAAGGAAACATTCCCTGACCCAATGGAGGATGGAAGGCTCCAGAAAGTCCCTCAACAGAGACCCTCACAAACAAGTAGGAGTCTGCCCAAACTGGTGGTTTAAGTGTGGTTTTGCTGGAAGGCTCCGGCGACCTCTCCAGCCCTCTCTCCCTAACGCAGTGGTCCCTGGGTGCAGAGCCATGGACTGGCACCAAGCTGGCTGAGCAGTGTTATAGGGGAGCTCTTGGATGGGAATCTCCCAACCAAGAGATTTCGATGGTGTAGCTGGTCTGGGGCAGGGCCCGGGGATCTATACTTAGAGCCCTCCAAGGAGGTGATGCCCGGCCAAGTTGGAACCTCTGTGCAAAGATGCCAGCCTGGCCCTGGGTTCTAACCATGGTGGCACCCTCCCCGGAAGTGCCACCCACCGTCTCATTCTTCTTGCTGAAGACTGGCATGGCCACAGTGGTCAGGAGTGCCAAGCTCTGTGCCTGAGAGGTGAAGAGCTGTGAGGAGGAGAGAGCAGAGGTTGCAAGTCAGGCCTGAGGGCTTGGTGGTTTGCCCTGCTCGGAGACCCTGTTGCCAGGGTGTCACCTTCCAACAGGAAGGGAGGAATCCCAAAGGAGGTTTCCCTTCTCTGCAAACAGAGAACTGGCAGGAATGCTGGGAGGAGAGAGACAGGCTGGAGAAGAGAATTATACCAGGACACTTACCAAAGGAAGTCCCGGGACCAGGCCAGTCTCAGAGCCCATAGCCAGGCTTGCAGACATGGTCCTCATAGTCACAACCACGGCCAGGTTGAGCATAAAACCCTGGAAAGGCCCAGTCCATGTGTGCCCAGAGCTGTCCAAGAAATTTCTGATGTGGCCCTGAACAAACTCCAGCTCAGTTCAATCAAGGGGAAGAGGACACTGACCCAGAACCACTTGCAAACACAAGCCCATGGGCAAGGACCCACAGAGCAGGGCCAGTCACATTGGGGTTGTAGCCACAGCCTTGGGACGTCTCTCACACACGCAGGACAGACCCACAGCTTCTTCTCCACTCAGCACATGGGACCAGAGTCATTCTCAACCTCTGAGATGGTCTTCCTCCCTGACTGCCTAATCCCATGTCTGCTTCTTGTGTTACCTTGAAAGGGGTTCCATTGCACGTACCCTGCTTTAGAGAGGGATACAGAAAGAGGTTCCTGGAAAGTGCTGTGTCTAGATGCTTCTTATAAGTCTCCCCCTCCCCCACTGAGATAAGTTGAAGGGTGTTGCTGAGTCATGGAAATCAACAGTAGACTTTCTTGGAAAATGAATTGTTTGAGTGTCAAGCCTCTGCCTTCTACTTCATCTGATTTTTCAATTTAGAGTTTAGAAGTAAGGTTTTCTGAAAGTGAGCGACAATGACAGCTAATTTTTTTCTGGGGCAGTCACCTCTCTATGAACTAAACGTATGCTTTCAAGTCTCCTTCTTGAGTTAGGAAGTTACATAACCAGAGGGGCTTCTCCCCCTGCTTCTCCTGGGCAGCAATCCGGGGTCTTGGAGGCTGCACTCTCCCCCACTCTTGCCTGCCCCCTCCCTTAGGCCGCGTCTCATGCTGTGTAGCATCCCCGTGCAGCACCCCCGTGCAGCACCGAGCTGCCCCTGTGCTCTTGTCTCTGGGCATCTGTGCAGGGCGGGGAGACCTGCTCATCTTAAAGGATGTTTATGGTGACCCTGGACTTCAGGGATTCTGAGGTCAGGGAGGAGAGGATGGGAGGAAGAGACAGGAGATGTAGAGAGCAGGGCCTGCTAATTGAGGGACAGGTGGCATTTTTACAAGTGAAGCTAAAACTGCCCTCATCTATGGGCTTGAAGGGAAGCAGAGGCCCTGGAGGGTTAGGATGTCCATGCAATGCCAAGGCATGGCAGGGCAGGTCCCAGCTGAAATCATTTTAGAGTGTTATAGGGAAGCAAGGTTCTGCCTTTACCCGCCTTCATGCTTCTTCCCTGACCCTTCTGCCAAACACACACCCAAGCACTGCAGGCTCCATCACCAGGGTCTAGTCACACTTAGCCAGGTCCATGCACCCCCTACTGGATTTCAGGGTTCTGAAAGTTGTGAGTATAAACCCAGCCTTCTGCTTACCAGCTCCTCTGGCATGAACCCAACACTCCCTTGTGAGAGAAGCACATAAACAGTACTCTGGAGAGGTGGGCCCCTCATCAGACTGTGGTGACTATGATGAGGCATAGATGGATGGATGGATGGATTGCGGGTAGATAGATGAATGGACTGGGGGTGGATGGATGGGTAGATGGATGGATGGGTGAATGGGTAGATGGATAGATGGATGGATGGGAGGGTGGATGGATGGGTGGATGGATGGAAAGAGGGAAAATCTTGAGACATGGTCCAAGGGAAGACAAAAATAAAGAAGCACACCCCTGCCCCTCTCTCTCTGTCTCTGTCTATCTGGCATCTACCCTGGACAGGATCCTATGAACACCTGGATAATGAAGAGAAACTTGTGCAAATGAAGCCAACTCTTCCCTTCTGAGCACCTGCCTTGGGAGTAGCAGTTGGCAGAAATTAAACAACATCTCCTGGGCATGACTTTATTGGCCAAGCTCCCTTCAGGTAGACTAATGAGCTTTTTACCCTTAACTTGGTAAGATGGTTCATATCTACTATTACTGGGTAGAGATAAGAGTGTCCCCACCCTTAGACATGGAGCAAGTCAGAAGAAAAGCTAGAAGCTTGCATTCCCAGCCTCCCTTGCAGCTAGGAGCCAACATAGAACTAAGCTCTGGCCAACGAGATGTAAATTCAAGTGTCAGGTAAGACTCTCAGAAGTTTCCTATAAAGGGAAAGGGCATGCCCCACTCTTCCACCTCCCTGCTGCTTAGAATGTGGCTTCAGCTAACTAGAGTTCACTAGCTACCTGGGACCAGGAGGGCCAGGGTCATACCCTAGGGATGGTGAAGGGGATCAGGAAAGAGCCTGGGTCCATGATGACCAGAGAGCTCCTTACCAGCTCTGGGCCACCCACTCAGGACTCCTTTCACCTGAGGGAGAACGACACTTCTATCTTCTCAGGTCTCTTTTAATCCCAGGCTGACATGCATCACTAAAGCAGGTGGCTGCACATGTGATGTGATTTGAGAGGTACCAGGAAAGGTCCCCCAAAAAACATCTCCCCTGAAATTCTGCTTTAGTCCTTTGGATAAGTCATTGCTGCCTACAGGCAGTCTCTTTGAAAATGTGGGTACCCAGGAAGAAGCACACAGGACTGAGCTCCGTTATCATGGATTATTGGTCTGACTGCTTTCTTCCTATCACAGGTGAAAGAGAAAGGCAATGAGGGAGGAAGAGTAAGTTTGGAGCAGAGGGGCTGTATCCAGGGAAGGCAGCCCTGGCAGCTCAGCTGGGAGGACTTGTGGAATCTGGGGGCAATGTATGGGACAGGGAAGCTGTTAGCGGCCTGAGGAGTCTCAGGAAAGGACGAGAAGATGCACCAAAGCCCGGCTTTATTCTGCCCCTTCACCATTCTGCTTAAGAAGGTGTAATACCCACCTTTCCTCCTGACCCACAGAGTCACCCCTCACTCCCTGGGGTCCCCAACTCTGGGGTCCCCGCCTGCCAGGGCCCACCTTGCTGTCCAGGTAGGCCTCCGTCCAGATGATGTCGTGGTCGTGGTTGATGACCATGGGGCGGCTCAGCACATGTAGGTACTCCATCACATTCTCCTGCGTGTCCGCCAGCGTGGAGATCTGCGTATAGTAGCCTGGAGGGGGGCGAGGGGCTCGGGATCGTGGTGATATGGGGGGGGGGCTCTCAGCTGGGCCCCTGGCTTGGAACTGCCCTGGGCCAAGGGCACTGCTTCCCCCCCAGGCTATGCCCTCTCTCGGGTGGACCAGTGGTGCCGACGGAGGGTGCAAAGGCCCAGCCCCCGCCCCAACCTGGGAGAGCTTGGAGGGGCCCTTCCAGCCCCAGAGCTCCCCAGGGGAACAGCAGGGGCCTCAGTTGGAACCACCTTGCAAGCCAGCTCCTCCCGCTCCCATCCTGCCTTCCTCACAGGTGCATCTCCCAAGAGCACCCGCAAGAAACCTGCATGCGGCGCTCTGTTTTGCTGTTTTCAGGGAGCCCACTCTAAGACAGTGGTTCACTCCTCAGCCTCTTCATTGCTGATTGGTGTGCTTCCATGGCTGTAGCCATGGCGATGAGTAAACAAGCAAATGGCTCACAGGGCTCGGATGACTGAGTCCACGTTTACTCTCTCATCTCACTGCTCATCACCTCCACAAACATTCAGTCTGAACTCCAGTGAAACGGACAGATTTCAGCTCCCAGCAGGCCTCTGGGAACATGCTATTCCCTCTGTCTTGAACACCTTTCCCTGCTGTCTGGGTCCAGTTTTCCATGTCTCTGCATAGACGCCCCTTCCTTCAGGAAGCCTTCCCTGCTCCCATCCAACTGGGAAGAGCACCTCTGCCATTGCCCAACAGCGCCCTGGGCCATCCATGCCCTCCAGGCCCTCCACCAACATCTCAGAGTCCCTCGTCATGGACGGTTCACGCATTTGTCTCCCCTGCTGGACAGGAGCAAGAGCAAGACTGTGTCTGTCCTGCCCAATCTTGATTCCCCAGGGCCTAGAGGCAACGCCATGTCCGCAGCAGAGCTCCATTCGTTCAATGAATCAACAGGGCCCAAGTTGGCGCCAGGAGGCCCAGGTCTTAGGCCCTGGCCAGAGATATGAGGACTGTGTGCACACAAAACATTATTCTAAAGGTAACGGGGGGCCTCTGTTTTTCATTTGGAGGCAGAACCAGAGCAAATGGGCTTAATTTGCAGGAAGAGAGAACTTACAACTTGAAATGCTGGTGCCGCCCCTGCCTCACCCTGTTTTCTAGACCAGGGCTTTGCATTTATTTGGCATTTAAGTGCTTCTCTCTTCTGCAAACACTGGAGACATGACCCCCAGGTTTCATTTTGGGTCTAACAGTCATGTGACGTTGGGACTTAGGCAGAGTCCCTGCCGGGTGATAAAGCACCGACAATCCACAGTGCACCTCGTTTCTTCCAGATAAGAAGAGGGTGGGGCAGGCCCTGTCGCCCTGCAAGGCCCACCTGAACTCAGGTGCAGGCTGCCGGGCACCCTGCTAGCAGGCCGCTCACCTTTGTTGCTGCAGGCGATCCACCTCATGCGGTCGGCAAAAGTCACTTCTCTCCCAATGAGGTACGTGAAGACGCGGACCTAACCGGCAAGACGCATAGGGACTCAGCAGACATTTGCGTCACCAGTGATCCTGCCTGGCCCCAGGAAGTGCTAACATGGTTTAAGCGAGCCTGAGATGTGGAGTCAACCACCCCTTTGGATCAGTGGTCCAGAAGGCAAAAGGATCCGCCCAGGACCTGGTGAACGCGGAGTGGGCGTAAGACTGCGTGGCTCACGGCACCGACGTTTTCAGGTCTCAAGCCCATATTCTGGTGCCGGACCGCAAACCCCCTCCCACTCCCCCCGCGGGGTCGCCCTGAACACCAAGTTGGGTCACACCACGGAATTTACTCATGGGACGGACCGTTTGAGTTGGGGACAGTCCTGGTTCTTCTGGGTCCCACGGGTCATCCTCTCCATGGCAGCAGGAAAACTCTCCCCTTGGCCCCCTCCCCTCCCTCTCGGCCCCACTGGGAGAGTGACCTTGCGGTCCGGCCAGTTATGCTTCTCAAACACGGGCTCGTAGTCCTCGACGGCCCCGTCGCTGAGGAGCATTATGGCCTGGTTGCAGAGGCTGCCTTGCCTGGCCTCCTGGAACTGTGTGGGGAAGGGGCGGCCCCGTGGCTGCAGCCGGGCAGGAGCCCTCCCCCACCTCCCCCTTCTCCCCTCCCCGGGCTGCAGCAGGTGCCTCTACCTGCTTCAGGATCTGGAAGGCTTCACTCAGGGCTGGGTTCACAACACCCATACCCTTGGCCAGCAGCTCGGCCACCAGCTGCTTGAAATGCTGTCGTGGGGAAGAAATTAGAGGAGGGTCAGTGGATCAAGTGGGCCGGAGAACCTTCATCTTTGGGCTTCATTTAGGAGGCCATTTAGAGCTATCGCCCGGGAGGGCATGGCTGCAGGTGCCAGTCCCCCAGCTCATGTCAGGGGTGGGACCCTGCATGATTGGTTCTCAAACACCCCCAAGATAAACTGAGTGTGTGCCTTGGTGCAAACCCGTCCCCACTGCTGGAAGGATTTTGCCAAGCCTGAGCCTTCCCAGACGGGATGAGGACAGTCCAGGGACACAGGAGAGGGGTGACCCGGGCTCTCACATTCTCAGCACCCCAGCCCTTAGCCCGGCAGTGGGCACTTCACAGGAGAAGCCGTGGAGGCAGCCAGGGGTCCCAGGGAGAAACCTGAGAGCTGGGATTCAAGAGGAGCCAAACCCAAACTCCCCGCGTCAGAGAGAGAGGGCTCTGTGAAACACACACTACCCCTTCTACAAACAGTTGCCATGCCATTTTCCTCCGCCTTTTACCAGAAAGGACTTAACCCAATGGGCTTGAATTTCTCCTTCTGGAGACGCTCCTCTTGAAGAATACCATGGCGCAAAGACTTTGGGGCGGGGTGGGGTCGGGACTGCGTGCTGGGTAATCCAGGGCCAAACACCAGTTCTCGAACAACCAAGAGCCCCTGAGATGCTCAGAATAGGCGGGCAGGTAGATCTCCTTAGGCGCCAGCTGGGTTTCCAGGGCAGGTTTTCAGGAGTAACTACAGATTTCCTTTGTCCTCTGCGTGCCCTGGGAGCAAGGAGGGGAGGCCATCGGGGCAGCCTGTACAGGCGACGCCCCCACATCCAGCCAAGAGCAGGGCTCCCGAGCTCACCTCGCGGTTGTCCCGATCCGCCTGGACGAGGATCCCTTTAAAGCAAGGCTCGACGTAATGCACGTAGTCGCTGAACTGCCGGAGGGAGGGAATGGACAGGTTGGGCTGGAAAGTCAGGCCCCGGCCACGCAGCCTCACGGGGGCCAGGGCTCGGCCTCACCCAGGCACCTGCAGCTCTGTCTGGGGGGTGGGGGTGCCCTGTGGTCTTGCAGGTAGAGAGAAGGGAGCAGGGAGAACCCCAGAACCTATTAGCCCTAAGAGCCCTCCCTTGGCTGGCTGAGCACCGGGCACCTGCCAGAGAGGACAGCCAGCCTGCAGGAGCCCAGAGCATTCCTCTGGCCTCCGCCCCGAAGACAAGACGAGGTGCCTCTCTTGGGGGGACCCCAAAGCCTTCTGTGGGCCATGCCCTCCCTGACATGCCTGGGGAGCAGTGATTAGAAACTGAGCTCTTTTCACTCTTTGCTGTTGCACCTCAGAAGAGGGTCCTTTAGCTGCCAACACGGGGCGGGGGTGGGAAGGAAAAGGAATTATTAGTTGCCCGCCCCTTTCTCTTAATCACCCTTCTTCCTCGTTAAAATTCAAATCTTCGATATTGTTCTAGGGTGTCCTTAATCCACCTCGTGCTTAAATGAGGGAGAGAAGGGGAGATGGCAGAGTACATGGGGGTCTGGGGGGGGACATGAACATCTCCCCTAATTGATACTCCCCCCCCGGGGGAGGGAGGGCCGGGGGTGGGTGGGGGAGGGGAGGGGCCGCTCTCAGGAGGTGAAGCCTGCTCTCTGCTGCAGGTCCCAGCCCAGGGAAGGAGAGGGGTCCACACAGCAGGGGTGGGGTCTAAGGCAGACACATCTGGGTCATCGGAGGTGCCAGGGGAGCGGCTCAGGGAGAGGGAGGCCATTCTCGTCCCCGAACACGTAGAAGTCGGCTAACTTTGCTTTGGTATTTATTCACCAGATAAGTCAATTCCACCAGAGGTAGGATTTTTTTAGTGATGTAGCAGGTGGGAAGCCATCTTTGGATCAGGTAATTCACTAGAAAACAGGGCTTCTAGCTCTCTTACCATCGTGGCCACGCTTTGCTAAGTGGTAAAAGCGGGAGCAGCCTTTGAAATACCCCGGAGGCAGCTGTCAATTCTGCCTCCTTGGAGGGCTGAACCGGCCCACAGTTTTGGCTGCATTTTAAAGCTGTGTCCTCACTTTTCTTTCTGTGTTCTAGGGTAGGTGGAGCTCCCCTTAGGAAGAGCTGGTGTAAAAGGAGGTGAGGGTCTGCTGGCTGCTGTCTAGGCTCTCACCTCCTACACCCGACTCTTCTCCAGTGTTGGTTGATTGGGGTGGGATAACGGGATTGTAAAACAGGAACCCAGGGGTCATTCATTCAACAGCAGATTGGAGATCCCCTTCCAGCAATGGGGGCCAGCCAAAAGCACATGGATGGCAATAAATATTTACTCAGGGTCAGGGGAGTTCAACTTTATGGGATCCCAGATTCCTTTAAGAAATTGGTGAAAGAAAGATACGGGCCCAGAAATATAGGCATACACAACATTTTCCCTCTAATTTCATTCAGGACCCCTTGAAGCCCATCCTTAGGCAGACCCTGGAACCCAGAGTAAGAGCCCCGGCTTGAGACCTGAGTCATTATTCTACAGCCGGAGACCTCCAGGAACTGTAAGCAGAAGTCATCCTACTGCAGCGGAAGGAAGTTATTTCTAGAGCGAGAGAGCTATTCTGGAAGAGGAAGGCACTTTTACCGCGATGATATTAACAAAGTCGTTCTCTCCCAGGGTGTCCAGGATGGTGGAGATGGTGTGCTTGGCGATAGCCATCCTCAGCCCCTTCATGCTGCCACTCGTGTCCACCACGATCACGATGTCCTTGGGAGAGGTAGCAGCCTGTATGTACCTTCAGCGGGAAGTAAGAGGAAAGGGACAGGCCACAGTTGGGAACACTCAAGCCACGTCGACCACGTGACTGAGAGGCCCCAGTTTATTTCTATTCAGATTCTGGCCAAGTGCACCCAAAGTTCAGGTCAATGCTTTTTGGGTCCTGTCTGTGCTGGGTTTTATCATATCCTGTAGCCACTTGACATTGCTGAAACCATGTTGGCTCGAAGACGTTGGGAATGTGGCCACCCAGGTGGGAGAAAGGTCAGGTGCTGTTGACGGCCCTGGGCCCTCTTTGGTTCAGACCAGCTGGGGCCCCTGAGAGGCTGACAGTGGGCAGGGAGCTGGATTCCACCCTCAGCTTCTGTTACAAGTCTGCCAGAGAAGGGGTGGTAAGGGAGAGAAGAGCCTGGCAGAGGGCTGGTTTGGGGACCCAGTGTCCTGGAAGGAAGTTTGGGTTGGGAAAGACCAACAAGATCAGTCATGGATGATCAGTCCTGGAGCAAGGGCAGCAGAGGAGAGCAGGCAGGCATCTAGTCAGCGATGCTCCCTGCTCCTGTCCGGGGTTAGGGTTCTACACGCCCAAGTCCCTTTGGTGGCGGTGTTGGGGCAGGGAATGGAGGAGAGCTAGGCAGCACCCAAAGGCTATAAGAGAAATGCTAGGGACCAGAGGCCTTTCCCCTATGAGCTCTCACCAGCCACGGTTTCGGCAGTCGAAGGCAATGACTCCGTTCTCATCAGGCGTCCACTTTATACCTGGGGAAATATAGGCTGGTTCTTTTCCACTACCTCCATGAAGACATCCCAGAGCCGCAGGCTGGGTGCTGTTACCTGGAATGGTCGGATCCCATTTAGTAAGGATTCTGCAGGACAGGGCCGGCTGGGGGTCTGGGCAACAGAGTGCGAGACCACTAGATCACACCCCGTAAACTGAGACAGCAGGCAAGGACCAGATCCAGAAAGGGGTGATTTCACAGGTAGGACCTCCAAATATGGGACCTGGGACTCACTTGTGAGGCTAAATCCCACATTAAATAGCAAAGGAGGAAGCTTTAGGGAGATGTGACTTTTAACATCCACTGCCATCCAGCAAAGCACAGAAAAGGTGGTAAGAGAGCCAGGTGCTCTGTTTTCTAGCCCACTTGCCCCTAGTCATGTTAAGCTCACTAGCACTCGTGATCCTTCCTGTTAGATGGGCTGGGATAAATGATTTGGCTGTCTGAGCATAATCAACACTGAGCGTTGAGGGCAAGCATTCCCAGCACAAAGCACATAGTCTAACACAGCACCTGGCAGAGTAGCTGTTCAACAAATACTCGTATCATGAATGAAAAACTGAGTGATTGTGAATTGAAGATCTTGCTTTGAACCATTAGCAGAGTACCAGGGTAGATTTTGTTTTATCCATCTAATTAAAAAGTTGAATAAATGCACAAATAGCACAGGTAATACTAAAATGATCCACAATAAAAACTCTATTCAAAAAGACTTCAATTATTGGGAACAGTGAGTTCTATATAAGTAGATTAAAAATAACAGGTGATGGGGAGCGGATGTGGCTCAAGCAACTGAGCTCCCGCCTACCATATGGGAGGTTCCGGGTTTGATTTCCGGTGCCTCCTAAAGAAAGTGAACTGGCACGATGGGCAGGTGCGGCAAGCTGACGCAACAAGAGACACAAGAGGAAAAACATAATGAGAGACACAACAAAGCAAGGAGCGGAGGTTCCTGGTGCCTCTTAAAGAGGATGAGCAAGACAGCGAGCTGACATGACAGGCAGGTGTGGCAAGCTGATGCAACAAGATGATGCAACAAGAGACACAAAAAGAAAAACATAATGAGAGACATAACAAAGCAGGGCACGGAGGTGGCTCAAGCGATTAGGTGCCTCCTTCCCACATCGGAGGTCCCAGGTTCTGTTCCTGGTGCCTCCTAAAGAGACAAGAAAGATGAACAGACGCAGCAAGTGCAAATAAAGAGATGGTGGGGAGAAATAAATAAATAAAATACATCTTTAAGAAAAATAATAACAGGTAAAATTGTAATTTGTGCTTGGACTAGAAAAAAATTATGGTGTATCATGGATGACTAGGAGTTCCACGCTCCTGGCTCTGAACAAAACCCTGGAAAAGGGCATCAGCGGTTCTGGTATGGGGATGTCCTCAATTTACAGCAGAAATAGAAGTATATCCTCTTAAGAGAAAGCTTTCCAAAAGCAGGTTTGCAGAATTCCTGTAAGCATGCCCTCTTAAAGCTTACTAAAAATATTAATAGGAAGGTCCTTGTGATTGAGAGGCCATAGAATGAAGAAACATCAGATTCAACCTCTCAAAGAGTGCAGATGTTGGGAATGTCCAATACAGAATATAGAATTGCTATGTCTGAGAAATCATAAAAAAGCTATCAAGAATGATGAGATAGCCTTCAAAAAAATTAGAAATCTTAGAAATGAAAATATGTTTAGGATGAAAAAAATAAATCAAATGGATGATGTATTATTCACAGATAAAGAGAAAATTTATACATTTGAAGGATTTATATAGAATCCTGTGGAGGCTAGAATGAGAAGGTCTAAAAAGACCCAGAAAGAGAAAAGGGAAAGCATGGAGGAAAGACTACAGCTAAAGAAGTTATGTCTGGGACTGATGAAAACACAAATCCACAGATCCAGGAAGCACAGTATGTCCCAAGCAGGATAAATAAAAAGATATCCACATGCAGACACACCATCATGAAACTACAGAACTTCAAAGGTAACAGGAAGACTAAAAGCTGCCAGAAAGAAAGGCGAGAACACCAGTTAAACTCACAGCAGGTTTTCTCAACATCAGTGGAAGCCGGGAGGCCATGGAAACTATCTTTAAAATATTGATAGACAAAAGCTGTTAATTTAGAAAATTGCATTCCCAGAAAAACTATCCTTCAAGAATAAAGATGAAATGAAACATTTATATATAAGCACAAACAGTTTATCACTAAGAGACCTGCTGTAAAGGAACTTTCTGGAGAATTTACTTCAAGAAGAAGGAAGATGACCTTAGAAAGACAGCCTGAGATGCATGAAGAAATGATGAAAAAATAAAATGATAAGCAAGTAGTTACATCCAAACAAATAATTTGTCAAATAACAGTAACAGTACCTAATTTGTGGGGATAGAAAAGGTGAAATATTGGATGCAAACAGAATGGAAGTATGGGTAAGGGGAGGAGATGGAAGTAAAAGAGTTCTAACATCCTTTTATGACAGTCATGATGGCAAAAAATATTGCTTATTTTTAACATTTTGTTGTCTTAAATACACCTGATAAAATTTCAAGGATAATTATTAAAAGAATAGAAATAGAGGGTATAAGTTCCAAACAGAGAGACAGGAAAAAAGGAGAAATAATGAGGAAAGGGAAGAATTATCAAAAATGTTTAATCATTTAAAAAGGCAAAAAGGAGAAAAAGGAAGTGAAAAAATAGTGGAATAAAGTAGAAGTTTAAAAAAATAAAGTGATAGAAAGTTCTATTTGAACTTCAATAATCACAATAAACGTAAATGCACAATGTGTTTAACTTACCTAGTAGTAAAAGGTTGTCAGTTTGGATAAAAATTAAAAAGGTATAACATATTTTAAGAGATATAAATAAAATAAAATGACATAAAAAATTAGAAGTAAAGAGATGGAAAGAAATATATGTGTGTGTGTGTGTATATATATATAAAAAATACTAACCAAGAAAATACTAACCAAGAGCATACTGGTGTCACTCTATGAATATCAGAATATCAGACAAAATAGACTTTTAAAAAAAGGTGTTATAAGGGTTAAGGGTTAATGAGAGTCACAATTATTGATAGGTTAAGCAGACATAAAATCAGGAAAGATTGAGAAAATTTGAATCCAATTAGCAAGGTTGATTTAATGACCTATATAGAATTTTCCATCCAAAAATTATAGCACATATATTCTTCTCAAATACAAAACTTGAGCCCATAAAACAAATCTCAACCAATTTCATATAATCAGTATTCTATACATCATGTTCTTGGACACTAATCACGTAGTAGTAGCCTGTGACATTCCTATGTTGCTGTTGAACATTTCAAGTGCATATGCCTCATTTCTCCAATTAGTATGTAAACTTCTTAATATCAAGAATTGTTATGTCCTCCTTTACTTCTTCCGTGATGCATTTCATAGGAGGGAACTCAATGTGGGTACTAATTGGGTAGTTACCATGGTGTTTGATGGTTTCATTCATCCATTATTGGAAAGCTATTTAGTGAATATGTGAGATGTGTCCAAGTGTGGGCTGGAGGTGCTTTTGGATAGGAAGGCCAGCCCCATTCACTGGGGGTCTGTGTGTCAGGGCCCATCTTCAATGCCCTATCGCCTTATTCCCAGAGACAAAGCCCAGAGGTTCATGGAGATGTCTCCCCATATCCTTACCTGGATAGATCCTGAAGAATCCAGTTGAGCTGCCAAAATATTGCCAGGACAATGTTGGGTCTCTCTGGAAGTTCTCCACAAAAACAGGGTTCAAAGCCTCAGACATGTAGATTCCATTTAAAATATCTGGGTCTGAAGGATGAGATTATAGAAGAAACTGCAGGGGAAGCTGAAAGGGCTGGGTCAGAAGTAACAGGAGCCAAACCTGCACACACGGGCACATGCATGCACACAGTACATACATGTACACACCCAGCCTATGGTAACGTAGTTTAGAAACTCCCAGTACAACTCACTGGGAAAGCACACACATCCTCTCATCCAAGGACAGGAAGGTTTCTTCCAGCAGGGGCTTGTGTAGAATAATTTCTTTTCTCATCCCCAATCAAGGAGGTCGGGGAGACAGCCTAAGACCCTGCAGGGTCTTCTCAGGAAAGTGGAGACAAATCATGACAACCACCGGGACCACCACCCTCACAACTACTCAGACGCGGCTGCAGCGTGTGTGCTGGGTGGCGGCACCTTTGTTGAACACGTTGGTGGGCAGCTGCACGCTGCTGAAGGAGGTGTTGACCATCAGGTTGCTGAAGTGTGCATTGGACTGGAGCTCAAACTCTGCTCCCAGCTCCACATAGCTGCCTTTCTCATCCCTCTCGTTGATCAGGACCGAGTTGTAATAATCAAACTAGGGACGGAGGGGAACGAGCCAGACAGACGCAGTCCAGGCACAAGGGGCATGCGGGGAGAGAGAGAGAGAAAAGGCACACATCAGCGGACCTGGCATGGAAGACGGTGTCCACACAGGCCATGATCTGGATGATTCAGGGGCAGGTGCATTCCAGGTCACAGGAGTGGGGGGTTTATTTGACTGGTGCTCGGTGTATACTGGCCGGATTACTTCTTCAGTTCTCCACATTGATAAGCATGTGTAGACACAGCCAGAGATGCAGATGGCACAGACAGATACATATTCAAGGGGAGATGGAAAGACAAAGGCAGCCTGATCGAAAGTCAATGATTTCATCCAGCTGGAAAGGTTCCCAAGGACCCATGATGCTGCTTGAGGGTGATACTTCTTTCTGCAAGAAACAGCCACCTCTCCGGCTGTAGCCTCAGCCTGGGTCAGACTCTGCAGCTCCTGGGTCCCCCTCTGAGTGACCAACCATCTGCTCTCGTCTTCTGCACACAGGGTTAGGGGGGCCCCTTGGGTGGCCACCCATGGAGTCATGATCAGACCCTCTTCCCCATTCCCTCTACCCGCTCCTGACTCAGACCTTGCAGCAGCCCCACGCTGTTCCCCACAGGTGCCCGCCCCCAGCCCTGCTGCCAGCATCAGCTTCCTAAAGCACTAATCCTGCTGTGGCCTCCCTGCTCAGACCTTCGTCGTTTACCATTCCCTGATGAATGGATTCCCTACTCTGGCATTCAAAGGCCCACGAGATGCACCCACCCCGCTTCCCAAGGTCACGTTCAGCTTCACCTTCCCTCTGGAAGCACAGAGCTGACCACTCACTGTTCCTCCACCAACCTTGTATTCTCTGTTTTTTGTGTGTGTCTTCTCTTTTCCCTCAGCCTAGAAACCCCTTCCCACATCTCTGCCTGCCCAAGTCCCCACCCCACCCCAGCCTGGGGCCCAGCTGTCTGCAGGGATTTCTATGTGCTCTCCCCTTCCCTCTTCCTCAGTCTCATAGCACTCTATTCACCCATTTGTGGGGACTTGTTCCAGCTTTATCCAAGAAATTGGTCTGTTGAATGAGTAGCAGAAATGCAGCTTCTGTCACCCTGAGAAGGAATGCCATATTACCCCCTGCCCCTCATCTTGGTGGCCGTCTCTCCTACCTAAATCTGTTCCCAAAGACTGGAGAGCATTTCAAAATCAAACTGCTGTAGCTTCATTCACATTCTGCCCCACCCCCCCATCCCTCCATATTCCACACTTGGGTGACTCGGCCTTGGGCAGTGGTTGAGGGATTAGTCATTAGACCCTCTGGACACTGGAGGACTCACCACCAGAGACACGTTGAATTTGTGGATCAGATCGGCCTCCTCGGCGGCCTCCACCAGCCTCTGAGAGACGGGAACAGAGAGAGGGGAGTGAGTGGGCAAAAGGAGGCCTCAAAAAGGTAAACACAGAATCACCCTAAGACGGGGCAGGTCCACTCCTGGTATATACCCAAGAGAATGGAAAACAGTTTGGGTTCAAACGCGCTTGAACCCAAATGCTCGGAGCAGCACTATTCACAACAGCCAAAAGGTGGCGCCAACCCAAATGCACGTCAACCGATGAATGGATCAACCAAATGTGCTATAGCCGTACAATGGACTATTATTCAGCCATAAAAAGGAATGAGGTTCTGACACGTGCTACAACTTGGGTGAACCTTGAAGACATTGTGCTGAGTGAAAGAAGCAGACGCGGAAGGACAAAAAGTGCATGATTTCATTTAAACAAAATATCCAGAACAGGCAAAACCAGGGAGACAGAAAGTAGATTACAGATTACCAGGGACTGGGGGGGGGGG
>JAQZBX010052412.1:0-19138 GCA_029593785.1 Cabassous unicinctus
TTTTTTTTAAAGGTGCTTAGATTACCTAATTATTACTCAGAAATTACAGGGATTCCCATGTTCCCCACCTCCCACACCTCCCACAACATCCCACACCAACATCCTTCATCAGTGTGGCACATCCCCCGCAATGGATATACACATCCTGGAGCCTTGCCACCAAGCATAGACCACATTTCACATCATAGACCACCCTCTCTCCCTCACAGTTCTGCATGGTATATGCTGATGCAAAATGGCCTACATCAGTCGCCGCAACGCCACTCAGGACAACCCCCAAGTCCCGAAAAAGCCCCTGTATTTCAACTGCCCCTCCCTTCCCTGCCCCGAAAATGTACAGTGGCCACCGGCTCCACCTCACTGTTACAATTACTTCCATTGCTTGAATCACAATATGTCTACAACAGAACACCACCAAGTCCACTCTAGTCCATAGCTCCTCACCCAATCCTGAGGAGTTTGGGTTGGTGATGTCCACTCCACCTCTAAGTGACTTTTCATTGAGTAAATTTCTTTTATGAAACTCTTATACTCTGTTCAATCACTCAGATGATGTGTTCACTGGGATATGGGTGGTTATGTTAAAATAATTCCAAGGTACTAATTACTGGGCAACCTTGCAGAAAGGTAATCTCTGCCTCCACCCTCAAGTAATTGAGTAGTCCATACACTGCATTTTAAAAAGTAATGGAGATAAAGTTGGCAAACAAAGATTCAGTAGAAATTCTTGCATACTGTGTAACAATTCACAAAGTACACACTTATCAGTTCACAGGCTCTAGCATTTCCACTGCATAATATTCTTTTGTTTGACACAGAGTGCAATTAAAGACAATCACACATTATACAGTGGGAAAGGATAGTCAAGGAAATTGCATTTATTATAATGCTGATATCATTTAAAATAACCATCTTTAAAACCACCATGGGAAGTAAAGATGCCCTATTATATTCCAAACTTTCTCACAGATAGAGGATACAAATGAAGAATTCACATTTACATTAATGTCCCCAAAGTGAGATGTCTCCAAGTCCCCACCTTCTATGCTAGAATTAAATGGAGAATTGAAATTTTTTTTCCAGAAAAGTAGGTCAAGGTAGCTGAATTAAAATATAAATGAGGGATAGTATTAATGACCTAAAGAAGTTACTTTGACAATTGTTGGGAGCTGAAAAAATGAGTATAGTCACAAGGTAGCTTGTAACTCTTAAGATCATACCTTGCATATTCCCACCTTCTTTCTTTTGCCCATGCTAAGGTATGGCATGGTGTCTAACCTTTCAACCTACTGAAATCCCATTCTTCATCCAGGCCTCCTCTATGAAGCTTTCCAGGTCCCTCCAACAAAATGCAATGTCTCCATCCATTGCACCTACTCCTATTTTGTGGTATGCAGTGGACTCTACTTTGTACTATATACATTTGTGTATTTATCTAGCTAGCCCTAATAAGTGCCAGGCATGTACAATCCTTCAAGATTTTTTAAAAAGTAACTAGGTCAGGGAAATTATATTCTCCTTTGTTTCTTGCCTAGAAGCTATCTCAGTCTGCAATCAATCCTTCAGATAAATCTCTCACATCTACATTTTTGTGCAGTATGTTAACTAGAACAAAATGATAGTGCATGCCAATCAAATGTAAAGTATTACCTATATTAGTATTAAGACCCTGATTGTTAATGCAGAAGCTCATGGAAACTCAGGTTCATCTGAATAATATATATATTTTAGTCCACAGTCTGTCATTTCACAAACATGGTTGAAAGAATGCCAAAAATAAAAAAAGATCTTTTTAAATGAAAATGTATCATGTATTCTGCATCTCATTTATATCTTATTGAGTTCAAAGGCAGGCTAATATTAGCTAGTCTATGAATGCAACATGAAGAAGGAGACATACTTCTTTATTTTAAAAATCTTAGGCATTCCTTTAAACACTAAATTTTCAACTTGCTATTATTTAAAATATTAGTTCTTATTTTATTGACTTATTAAATTTAAAGGAATAAAATTAAAATTTAATTAAAGGATTCAAAACACATATTTGAAAGAAGCGACCTGCACATTTTTAAAGACCCAATTTCTATCTCTATTCTCTTAGTTCTTAGAAAATAGTAAGTAATATTATTATATTATTATTTGCTTATCCTAGTGTAACAGATTTTAGCTTTCAGGAAGACTCCAAATCTGCTGGCTTGCTATAGTCTCCTTGCCCTTTAATATTTAAATAAAATTGCTCAAATATCCCAACTCACCTAGGGATGGAAGCCTAATATCCCTGCTCATGTCTCCCACAGATGTTTGTCAAAAGGGTGGAGAGAGGCAGGGAGGTTTAGGTTTCTCCAAAACTTCTGGTTCTAGTAGTCTCCTGCTTCCTCAGAATTCTTGATCTCCTCTTTCAATTCACCTCCTGAGTATGCTGCCCCATTCCCATATAGAATCAATAAGCTGGATACCTACCTAATTGTTCCCCTGCTTCCCCTAAGTTTCACCCCAGCAAGACTTGGCTATAGCAAACCTCAAGGAGAATTTGGGAAGGAAAGGGAAGGTTAAAAAGTAGCAGAGACAGCAAACAACTTGAAATTAATTATTAGATATCTCTAGCTTTAAAAAGCACCTTGGTATTTGAACCACTACATTATTTTCTCTATTTCTCACCTCTCCTCAGATTCAGCTTTCTGCTTGTGTTGGACTCCTTTAATGCCTCAACCATCCCCCTTTCCCTTCCTGATAAGGTTACCTTCCCCGCTCCATGTTCAGTTTGCTTCTTTTATAGAACAGAAGTGATCTATTCATCTAGCTATAAATTTCATTTGCCCATCTGAGGTGTGGGTAGGGAGGTGGGGGATATTTTCAAAAGCAAACACACGTTTTAAGGTGTGTTCCAGTTCAGGAAAGACAATCGGCTCCTAGAGAGGAATTCTGTGGTCAGAAGTTTTTGTTTCCTCTCCCTTCTACATTATGTGGCAATTTAGGAATTAAGGATTTAGAATTTGTCTGTGAGATGAGAGGGGGAAGTGGATAGTGAGAATTTGGCAGAAATGTCAAACTTTAAACCTATAAGAGGATCCAACCATCTTCAGTTATAGATAAAGAAACTGAGGCCTGGAGAAGTTAGGAGTCTTGCCAGAGGTTGTAAAAGCTCTTCTGTGTGAAAGGTGGACATGTGAGTCTGGCCAGGGCAGTTTCCATGATCCCATGAAACAACTCAATTTCTCAGAAGCCGAACAGCATTTCAACTCTGTACATTTAACTTTCAACTCTGTGGCCTGCAATGAGCCCAGAGTGAAAGATCAGGCAAAAGATCAGGTGAGTAGCAGAAGAGGCACTCATATCATATTATCTCAGTTACATGGGTATATTTACTATCCATATTTTAGTTCCCTCCTAACCACATGTGCTAACTATAATTCTCTAATTTCTATGTGTGACATTGACGTCATGAATGGCATTTTTTCACATGCTTTTACTACAATCCTTTGGCACTTCCATCAGAGATAGAATACTAGGGCAAAGTCATCATGTTCTGGCCCACAAGAGAGTGACAATTTCTTCCATTCTTAGAAAAATCAAGTGTATATGTGAGAGTACGTGTGTGTGTGTGTGTGTGTGTGTGTGTGTGTGTTTGAAAGACAGTGAGAGCAGTTTTTTAAAGATTTTGTTTATATTCTTAAATGTCCTATAACAAATATCTAAAGAAATAGTTTATAAATGTTCAGAAAATTTGAGCAATAGCCCTGAGAGCTAGATTTGCCTGAAATGACTAACGGAAAGAAGCTTACAAGAAAAGGAGAAAAAATGTATCTAAACCACTTCTGTTCACAGAAAGGAAGAAAGTCTCCTCAGCAGAATTCAGACATTTAGCAACAAACTTGCCTCTAAACATTTGTCTAAGCAGTCAACAGGACAATGCAAATGCTCCTATGAAAACAGTAACCGGATCTTAGGGCCCTGGTCTTTGAAGTTTGAAATATTTCCCCAGAACTGCCATGTTCTTCTTTCTCTCCCACCCTGCTGGAAGATCACAAAAGTAAATTCTCATTGTTTCCCTCTTTCTGCTATCCTGACAAAAAAACTCACTGATAAAGCCCACCAGTGATTTATTACATACCATCATCCCAACGTTTCCAGTATAAATGTCATTTTAAATGAGTCCCTTCTGTTTTATTAATGCTTAACAGACATTTAAAGGCAATGATGGTGCCAATGATTATTACCATATCATACCATTAAAACCCAGATGCTTCTGTATTGACAGAAGCAAAAGCACCAGCACCCAGGTTCTTTCCCACATTCTCAGTTCCTTAGCCATGTCTGAGCTGGGATTCATTTGAAAGCAGAAATAGTAGGGTGTAACCATTCTTTCCACGTTCCTCTTTTCCTCTATATATCGATTCAATTTTCCACACCCATCTACAATTTATCCATTAAAAGAAGAAAAAATAAAGAAAAAAAGAAAGACTGAGAAAGAAAAAAGACAAAGGGAAAGAGAAGAAGAAGAATAGGGGAGGAAGGTCCCACAAATTAAAATTTAGGTTGAAGATCTATATTTATTTTAAAATTTCATAACATGGAGTAAAAAAATTTTTCATTAAAATCATGCACATTTTAATTTCATGGGATTTCATATGCTAGTATCCCATGTGTTCTTTTCCTGAAGACCTAGTCATCCCTAGAGCCTTTCTTCAAAGCATTAATTCATTTACCAATGAAAGGAGTCTACTGTGGCTGCTACCAAGTCCCAGCCCATGTCAATGAACTCATGTGCAATGAAGACACTGCTCAGTTTGTGTGAGCTCTGTCGGTCTTGTCCCTAAGGGAACCCCTAAAGCCCATATCTTTTAGAGACTCTGGGAAAAGGAGTTGCCTTGTGGAGGCACTTGAACTTTTGGGGGCCTCTTGTTGCTATAATAATAGCCTCCTTCAAACCTATATACTTTGGGTCCTGATTAGAATCCTCAGTCTGAGCTCGCTCTCTCCATCTAGGTCAAAATGGTGAAATACTCCTGAAGTTGCTTTCATTGCCTCGACAGATATCAACCTTCAAATACACCACGTCCCTGAGGGAGGAAAGATGATAAAGTTGCTTAGAGAAACATGAAGAAGTGAGCAAGGCAACATAAACTAGAATTCCACTCTGCCTAGGCATTGTCCTAGAAGCAAATGCCTGTCATATTCCTTTGGTGTGAGGTCCCATAAGGACATTTTGGTCATCTCAGAGCAGCCATATAGCAATGTTTTTGCAACTCAGTAGACTGACAATGATCAGGAGAAGTGGGAAGAGAGTAGGGGCAGAATCATCGACTCCTCTCTCACATCTGTGCTACACCTGTAATTCTCTCTGTATATGCAATAGTGGGCTTCACATATGTTCTTTAGCCAGAGTTCCAGACCCTGTGTTTCAAAAGAAAAACCAGGAAAGGTGAAAAATAAGAATATAGAATTGGCAAAAGGCATCAGTCACCAAGAGTTTATGATTTCCCCTCGTTAAACATAACTCCAATCTGCTTCTTCCTTCCTCTTCCCTACCTTGCCATTGACCTTGTTCAGACAGTCATCATCTCTCTATTCTCTACTTTTAACAACCCTTTCAATACTTGACAGTAAATGGAACAGGGATGAGAAAAGGTAAGGGTTGCTTTAGGTGTATGCGAGTCTGGATCTTTCTATGCTGCATTAGTAAGCATATTTTCTATGCTATCGCCTAGGACTTGTCTCTTCCAGAAAGGCTTCCATAATTGCACTAGTTCACATGTAAGCTCTCTGTCTCCAATGCAATTCTAGATAGTCTATAGAATGCCAGCCTGAGATTCATAAGATAGTGCTCTGTCACCACCCTATGACCTCCAGGTTATCACTCAATGGCCCTGTGAAAGGAGTTTTCTAACAAGCAAGACAGGCTGTCTCAGAGAGACTATTATAGAAATGTAAGGACATGACTGACCACTTCGCATATTAGTGCATCATACTCATTATGTCCAATACCAAACATGTGATCTTACTTCTACTTCCGTATTCAACCAAATCGTTCCCTTTCTTATATTCCGTTGCTGTGTGAATGGTACTGCTTTCTACCGAGAAACATGAGCATCTTCCTGGACTCCTCCTAACTCCCCAATCTAATCAGTCACTAAATTCACAAATATTCCTCTAGAGCCTCCTCCTTTCCAAGCTCACTGCTACCAGCAGTTCAGACTCACCGTCATTTCCTTAAACCATACAAGTCAGTGGAATAGTCTTTGGCTGGGCTCTTTCTGGCTTCCAGTCTTGCTCTTACTGCAATCCATTTCTCACTGTCCTGACTGAGCTTCCTACAATAAAGATCTGATAGTCACTTTCTTGCTTAGAATCTTTAATTGTTTTTCAACATTACAAAATAAAAAGCTGACTTCTAAGCCTGGCTTAAATCTTGCCCCTACCAACCTTTCCAGACTAGTCTCCAGTTCCTCTGATTAAGTCAGTAATAGTCAACCCTTGCACTCCTTCAACACCATTCCCTGTTGTGTCTGTGTTCCAGTCTATTTTGCTCCTGGCCTGCCATTCACTTCCTCACTTTGTTCTTTTATTCAAATCTCAGCTGGAGTTTCATACTTGCCAAGATGGTTTCCTTAAACTCCTTCCACTGTGGAGGTGGGACCAGTCCCTACCTCCAGTGTGGCACTGATGACAATGGATTCACTCACACGTTCACCTCCCTCACCAGACCGTGAACTCCCTTGATGGAAACTTTGTATGCCTAATGCCCACACTAGGCTTAAAGCAAAAAAGGCATCCAATAAATGCTTACTGAATAAATTTGAACAGAAGAGTTTATTGTGTGAGGAATATACATGGAAGTTGTAAAAGATGACCTCCAAGTCCCCTACAACTCTCAGATTTTCATTTGAGGATATTAATCCTTTCCACAGTTTTGAAAATCACATCTATCCACGAGTCCCAGACACATAACTTCAGCACACTCCTCAACCTGAGCTTTAGACCAAAATGTCCACCTGTTTCAGGGCTTCACATATTAATTGAAATTCAACATGTCCAAAATTAACTTGCTCCACCTTTCCAGTTTCCTGTCTTTATTAATGACACCATCTTCCTCTTAGGGGCCTAAGTTGTCATTCGGCATGACACCTCTCTCCCCTCTAAAACCAATCACTGCCTAGTCCTGTGGATTCCTCCTTTCCACAGACCCATTCTTCTTGTCATTCCATCATCCCACATATCTCCACCACATTGCTTGTAACTTAATAGCACTTATTTCCTTCTATGAAATACATTGCATGATAGATTTCCATCTCTATTCCTATACCAGATCCTGCAAGATTTCTGTTTCATGCCTGCAATTCCCACAACTCTCGCACAATACTTGCAGGTGCTCACTCATTCTTTGTAGAAGGGCTGAATAAATGTTAGCATGTCAGGTATAAATAGTCTTGGGGGCACGGATCTTGCTTTACTCTCTTTTGCGACCCCCCTCACTGTCAATTGCTCAGAAGGATGTTCGGCGCAGAAAATATGTTTTTAAGTTGAACAGTTCATCTGTTATTGTAACTCAAATGTGTTGCAATAACCGCTGTAGTTTAATTTAAAAACAAACAAACGTGCTCTGCTTTTAAAAGAAGTCCCTTAGCCTCAGCTCCCAACTAAAACCATCCAGGATCCAGGTTCCCCACCCTCTCCAGCAGCCTGATGTGCGGCAGGGGTGGAGCAATGAGCAAGCTGGCCTGAGGAGCAGGGAGAGAAGGATGGGGGAAGTCCCGGAAGTCAATGACCAGAGCAAGCGTCCGCCCCAGTGGGATCAGCTTCGGCCGCGGTCCCAACAATAACAGGCGCGCGGGCCGGGCGGGGGCCGGGCCGGGCGGGCTCCCGAAGGCCGAAGGGGATTGGAGGAGAGAGATGAGGGGCTGTGGAGCTCGAAGAGTGGGCCGGATAGCTAACGGGTCGACCGAGGAAAGAGCGTGTTGATTGGGTGACGCGGAGCGGAGACGGACCGGAGTCGGCCGCGGATTGGCCGTGGCGGGAAAAAGAGGCGTGGCCGGCGCGCGCGAGAGGGCGCGCGAGGGAGCGGGCGGCCCGCCTGCAAGCCAGCGAGCTAGAGCTGCGGGCGAGTGCGGCGAGCCGGGGTCCGGGCGAGGAGCGCAGGGCGGGAGGCGCGTCCCCCCAGCTCCGCCGCGGCCGCCCTCCGCGGCTCGAACGCTCTCTTTCCTCCCCTCCCCTCCCCTGAGCTCCGGCTTGGGGTCTCGGGGCGGGGAGCGGAGGGCAGGAACGAAGGAGGAGGAGGCGAAAGCGGGGTGAGGGGTGGAGGGGGTCCCGGCGCGGGGCGAGACGCGCGCTGCCTCTCGCTCTCCCGCCGCTGGTGCCGTGGTCCCGGGGCGTGCGGAGCTCCCGGTGCGCCCGCACTATGCAGGCGAACTGCTGGGCGCCGCGATGGCGAGCCGGGCGGTGGTGAGAGCCGGGCTCAGCCCGCAGCTCTCCGGAGTCCGGGCCGCGGCCGCCGCCCCCGCCCGGGCCAAGCTCCCCCTCTCCCGCTCCCTCCCTTCGCACTCCAACTCCTCCTCCTCCATGCCTCACCTCCTCCGGCTCTTGCTGCTCCTCCTCCTGCTGCTCGAGGACGCCGTAGCCCAGCAAGGTGAGTGGTCCCGGGGGAGTGCACGGCGCGCGGAGCCCCACGGCGCCGGGGGTGCGGGGGAAACCGCCTGGGCGCAGGGTCTCCCGGTCTCCAGTGAAATCTGCAGACCGGTCGGGAGCTGCGGTGAGCTACAGTGCGTGACAGAGCTGGCCGAGCACTCGCTGCGTCTTGATTTGAGAAGGTGGATTCTTTCTGTCCCCCAAGTTAGCGCGGCTTTACTGTTTGGCAAGGCCATAAGTGGGACCCTGCTATCATGGCTTTTCTTTGGCATTGGATTCTTCTGGAGAAAACCTTGGGGAGGAAAAGAATTTGTGGAGATGTGACCTCTAAAGTTAGGCCAAGTATATGGATGGACAGAGTGGAAAGAGAAGGAAATTAAGTAGAATCTTAAACCGATTAAAGTCAAGTAGTGATAATGAGTATCTTTTGGGAAAGCTCAGTTTCTAAAGCGAATGGAATCGATTCTGGTTATCTTTGAGTGTTGGCTCCAGAACATGCCCATTACTGCCAGTTATTCAGGATTGTGGTCTAGATTGCCTGGGTCAGACACTGCATCTGGCCCAAGTTAAAGTGCTGTGTTTTACCAGTGGAATTCCAGAAAGTGACAATTTTTTTTCTTCGTCTATGATCCTTGATAAACCTGTTCCAGAAGAGGGCAAAACTGTTTATGCAATAATCATTATAATGTTATTTTCAGGCAGCGTACCACAGTTTTTGAATCAGTTATAGAATGCATTTTTCCATTGCATTTCCCGTTTTATTGCAGCGATAAAGATAGGGATTGTTACTTATCGTTGTTGGGAAATTTTTCGAGTTTTTTTTTTTTTAAATCTCCACGTGTAACTTCAGCTTTATGATGCATTCATATGATTTTCAGGAAAGTGTGCATAAGGGCCATAAACCAGAAGTTATGAAGATGCTGAAACTTTAAGGTGTATGTGGAGGTAATCTCTCTGTAAGGAAAACAGGTATTTGATAAACTGAACTCTAGATGTAGGCTCTTTTCTACAGAGAATAATTTAAAATTTCATAGATAGAAGTATACCTAGATGCTTAGCATTCAGGTTTTAGTTGGGTCATCTTCTTAAGTCAGTTATTGAATATCAGTGCTTTATTCAAGAGTGTGTGAAATACTTTTCTCCCTTGAAGTTTGAGAGCCTATTTCCCTCCTGCTAGGGAAAAAGACAAAACAAAACACAGATCCTTAATGTGTCTAACCCTTATTTAAAGCTTACTTTGAGTCAGGTATATCACTAAGTGTTTTATGCATATTAACACACTCGGTCCTCACCACACCCATCAAATATAAATATTATTATCCCATTTCAAAGATAGGGAAATTGAGACATAAAGAATACAAGGAACCTTAATACAAAAGGGAATATTGCTATATAATCAAAATGTTCCAACTGTTTTCCTTATTTCTAGGTCTGACAGTGTTTATATTGTGTTTTAAAAAATCTTGGAACAGTATAGAATAAGTCACATGTCCCCTCCCCAAACTGAGTGAATTGCTTTGTTATAAGAGTTTCTCAAGCCCAGTGTAGTATGCAATCTTACCTTTCTTTTTAAGGTTTAGTAGCGCTTTTTACCAGAATATTTTTAACAAATATATGTTTCTCTTGTCTTGTGTTTCACAATAAACAGGTATATGCTTCTCTTGTATTGTGTTTCACAGTGTGATCTGTGAAATATAGATGTTATATAGAGTAACAGTGACTAACACAGAGATGATAATTACAAGGCCTGATTTCTAGTTCTTGTGTTCTAAATTGAGCAAGTTTTAAGTCATTTAATCTCTTTGTACCTCAATTTTCTACATCAGTACTATGGAAAATGCATACTTAGCTCATAGCATGGGTGAAAATGAAATAATTGTATGGAGGATCTTTGCAAAAGGGAAAAGCATAATGTAATTACTATTATTATTAATATTGCACTTACTAAATTTATAAAATAAGGGCCAATTAGGTATATATCTGAAAACCTAGGAATGGTGTGGATTTGAATTCCTTAACTTTTAAATTATATTCTTACCCAAGGGACCCTGACAGTTTGTGGTGGAATTGCTTTTAAACCAGGGTCATATCAGCCTAATAGTTGTGCTTCAGAGACCACTGGTATTCCTTCACATAAACTGAAAAGAAGCCTCATTTCAAAATCAGAAGCAGTGCATTAAAACATCTATAGAACTTTTAATAATGGGAATGTCCACAAGTTCTAATGCTAAGTCTAATGCCAGACTGTTTTACTCTATAAGAAGTCTTAGGAAGAAGATTGGAAGGAGACCGGAAATGTTAGCATTTAGTGTCTTTTGTTGATAGAATTTGGGTAATTTCTATTTTATACTGTTATCACATTTTCTAAAATTTGCATGTATAATTTGCATTCAATCAGAATAAAAAATAGACTGTGGAAATTGGTTTTTGATTACACATTTTTTTTCAGCCTGCTTTGGAAAAATGCATTTAATATATATGTTAAGGCAGAACTGTGCTCCAGGCCTTGTTAGCTGTACTTTTTAAATCTTTTAGACATCATTTTGAAATAAATAGTGGAAAATTTTAGCTTATTCCAGTTAATGCCATGCATAGGTATTCCGTAGCAGAGTTTCTGCTGACAGAATGATTTTTCTTTTTATTTGGCTCAGAATAAAGTTTGTTGTTGGTCTGAAGACTTGCTGACCTTTCACAGCAGAAATATATTTTAACCAGTCTTATTTTGCTAGTAAGTTTGTAAGTAGATTTTGTTTACGCATATTTATTTTTCTATGTTGGTGTTTTAGATATGGCTTATATTCATGTATTTTTGAGTTCTGAGTGTGGTATTTAGAAGTTCATCTTCAATTTTCTCTTATTTATTGAAAAAATTTTCTGTAAAATGTCTTTCTAAAAAAAACTTATTGTTATAACATGGTGATTTTATATTCACTACTGTAATAAATTTATTTAATAGGATTTTTTTTTCCTTTTTTAAGGATTTATTTATTTATTTATTTACTTTTACCCATTTTTACACCCCCCCGCCCCCCGTTTTTGCTGTTTTTGTGTCCATTTGCTGGGCAACTCTCTGTATCCCGTTTCCTGCCCTCTCTTCTCATCCTTCTCCTCCTGTCTTCACTGTATTCGATCCTCGGAACCTCCGATGTGGGAGCGAGGCATCGTACCACCTGCGCTACCTTAATTCCTGGTTTTTCAGCATGTCTCGTCTTGGTTATCCCTTGTGTCCCTCTCCTGTTATGTCATCATCTTGCTGTGTGGCTTGCAGGGCTTGACAGTGCACCTGCACACTGGGTCTGACGGCACACCCACACATGGGACCTAGTGGGCTCACCCACTCGCGGGGCCTGGCGGCACACCCATGCAGGGGTCCTGGCAGCCGGCGCACCTTCCATATTTTTCTTTTTTTTCTTTTTACCGGGAGGTCCCGGGTATCAAACCCAGATCCCTCCATATGGGAGATGGACATCCAACCTTTGAGCCACATCTGTCCCCCTGCTATATCTCATCTCTTAAGTTTGACCAAAGATACCTAGAGTTACAGTCATTTCCCATACAGGATGGTCATATAATAAATCAGGCTTAGTTTATCACCAGCATTTTAAAAACCAGACCTAGGGAGAAAAACTAGGTCTGGGGACACATGCATGGTTTCTAACATAGTGAATGTTTAGCCTACCCTGATTATCACAAAATCAGGGCTGTGAGAATATTTGCATTTAATAGGAAATTGATAGTGTACTGTGAGTGAATTTGTGTCTCCAGTTTTACATTACAAATGTAGGGATTTGTTTAACACTCATCTCAGGAGTCCAGCTTCCTCATTGTATCATGAAGGGCTTGCCTGCCTTCTTTCTGGGTTAGAATATGATTTGAACATGGTAAAATAGCAGGATTTCTTTTTATTTTTATTTTAGAAGAAATGATTTGTTAATTTTATTTGAAAAAATATAAGGAATCATTCAGTTAGTTTACCAACGGGTAAATTGGAATAAGCCTGGAAGCTTCTATAATAAAACTATAGAAAAATTACAACACTTAAATGCGTTTGGTGGTTTATATCTGCTTTTTTATTTATATATATTTTTTAAAAATACTTAGATTACATAAATGTTACACAAAAAATACAGGAATTCCCATATATCCCACTCCCCACACCTCCCACACCCTCCCACATAAGCATCCTTCGTTATTGTGGCACATTCACTGCAATTGATAAACGCATCCTGGGGCTTTGCCATTAAGCATGGACCATAATTCACATTGTAGTCCACACTCTCTCCCACACAGTTCTGCATGTTATGTGATGATATAAATGGCCTATATCTGTCATTGCGGTGTCATTCAGGATGGTTCCCCAGTCCCCAAAAAGCCCCCGTATTACAACTGTTTTTCCCTCTCTCTGCCCCTAGAGCCTCCAGTGGCCACTGGCTCCACATCAATGTTGTAATTTCTTCCATTGCTAGAATCACAATATGTCTATAGTAGAATACCAGTAAGTCCACTCTAGTCATAGTTCTTTCCCCAATCCTGAGGATTCTGAGATGGGATGTCCACTCCACCTCTAATTAAGAGGGGGCTTATATCCCATGGTGAAGACAGATGGGATTATCTTGCTTACAGTTGCAGACTCTCTCTTTACCTTGGGACTGCCATTGTCCATCATCATCTCCTTGTTAGTTGTCCTGGATGAGTCCAATGACCTGTAGAGTAGGTGTTGCAACTCCGCGGAGGTTCCGGGCCCAGCTGGCACATGGACAGCCCAAAGACTCGAGTCTCTTGGATGTACACCTACAAACTCCAGCACCAAGTATAGGTTTAAATAGATGGGACAGATGAGTCATGTGTAGGGAAGACATAATTGATTCCAACTTTGTCACTCTCAGGAGCACAAACTCCAAAGTAGGGCCCACTGGCAAGGCACCAAACTCTGGAGCTGTCTGCCCTAACCATAGGACCTGGGTGTCTCCAGAGCCCTCAGGAGCCCCACTATTTGGGGTAGTATCGACTTTGGCAGTCTATGAGATTCTCCTGACATGTGCATAGGTGTTACCTCTGGGATGACCTCCCGACTCACTTTGAAGTCTCTTAGCTATATAAACTCATTGGTCTTTAGGGATTTCATTTTAAAAATCCATTAAGACTGACTTGTTTAGGCCTATTAACATGAAATGTTTTTTAATATATTGGCTTTTGTTTGCTAAACTAATAAATATATGAAACAAATTAGGTTCTCTCTTGAAAAGAATTATTCAGTTCCACAGTGAATTTTGGAAATAACATGTGAAACAAGTTTGTCACTTTATTTGCTTGTCTATCTTTATTTGCTTGTAATGCAGGGAATTTTTTTTAAACAATATTTGTGAATTTTCAGAAATGAAGAAGTTATCTCTCTGTTAAGAAATATTTCTAATTAATTCTAATGTTGGCATTCGGTTAATTTAGGATTTTCCTTTGTCTCTTCTTGGTCTTAGAGCTCTTTTATGTAGAATCGTTTGGAGACAAAATCAAAGCATCCTTTTGCTGCTATATTTCTGATTAATTTTGTACAATGTAAATTAGAAAGATAGCAATCATTCCATGTATGCTAATGAACAGATTTAAAATCCATTTTTTTTTGGTGAAAAATTAATTTTAAAGTTACATCTTTAAGTAGATTTCCCAATGTTGTATGCAAACAGAAAAACATTGCCCTCTGGGGATAGTTAAAATCTGTTGGGACATCTGAGTTTCATATTAGAAGACCAACATGAAAAAAAATTCTTAAAACGGTGAAATTAGTATGAGTGAAAATACCAGCACTAGTATTAAAATAACACATGAATTTAGAAAGGAAAAAATCAGACTATCCTATGAAGAGGAAAGGCTAGATTTTCAGAGGGATACATTTTAAATTTAAGGACTATACTTAGTAAAATGAACCTGGGATGTGAAAGCCCAAGTAATATTGGGCATTGATTGAATGGACTCAAATAGATGGTTTCTACTTTCTCTTTTTGATTAGTTGGAAGAAAGTGGAATGATGAAATAAGATTAGAAGGAATAGGAAAAGCTTCTTAGAGATAGTGATATTTGCTAAATGTAATGGTTGAAATATGAAGTGAGACAACTTGGCAATATTTCTTGTGTCAAGGCTTGTAGATTTGGTTTAATTTATAGCACCCTTATAGCCATGGCATTTTGTATTTATTTTTAAAATATTGTACAGATAACAATGACAGTTAACTCAAAACCAAAGACTTAGATAATGATTATCCCAAACTCTACCCCTTAATCTATCACTTACATATTTTTTATATTCCTTCCTATTTCATATTCAAATGCCTAGAGAATTTTACATAGTTGTAATTTTAATAGTGTTCTGTTATGTTCTGTAGACATGTCATGTTACAGGTAATTTATAGGCTAATTTAACTCACATAAGCATACCTATGAAAATACATCAAGGCAAAAATTCATTGCAAGATATTATTTATGAAGTAATTAATATATCATTTAGAACTGCTGTTGCACTATTTTCTTTATTTCTTTTGGTTAAGTTCTTCAGTCTGAATGGGGTGTTTCAGAAAGTATTTCAGTACAAAATATTAGATTAGAAACATAAATCATGCTAATTTTCTAGGTCATTATGTGGGTTAAATAAATATAATCCACGAGGACAGAAAATGCAGATTTTCAAATTGATATTTACTGAATGTCATTGTCCATTGAAGCAGATGGGATAACCATAGGATCTCCAAAGGCTGCTAAAATATAAGCTATTAAATCACTCTTCACTCTGAAGGGTATGTGGTTGGAAGAAAAGCTTTGTTTAGCTACTTAAGTTATGGGGATGACCTTAAGGTACAAATTCCCTCAACTGCTTTTATATATATATATATATATATATATATATATATACTTTTTAATTTTTAAAAAGATACTTAGATTACATAAATGGCACACAGAAAACACAGGGAATTCCCACATGCCCGCTCCCCACCCCTCCCACACACTCCCACACCAACAGCATCCCTCACTAGTGTGACACATCTGCCACAATTGATGAACACACCTCGGAGCATTGCCACCAAGCGTGGACCATAGTGCATATCATAGTGCACTTTCTCCGGCACAACCTTGCAAGCCATGACAAGATGCACAATGGCCTGCATCTGTCATTGCAACATCATTCAGGACAATTCCCAAGTCCTGAAAATGCCCCCGTATTACACCTGTCTTCCCCCTCTCCCCAAACCTCCAGCAGCCACCACCTCCACATAAATGATAAAAGTTCTTTCATTGCTAGAATCACGATAAGTGTATAGTAGAACAACAGTAAGTCTACTCTAGTCCATTGTTCATTCCCCTGAGAACTCTGGGATGGCGATGCCCACTCCGCCTCTAATTGAGAGGGGGCTTAGATCCCATGGGGCAGATGAATGGGACTGTCTTGCCTGCGGTTGCACACTCTCTCTGTTCCTTAGGATGGTGGTTGTCCATCATCATCTCCTTGTTAGTTGTCCTGGGTGAGTCCAATGAACTGGAAAGTAGGTGTTGCAGCTTTGTTGAGATTCAGGGCCTAACTGGCACATGGACAGCCCAAATATTTAATTCTCTTGGACATACATCTATCAACTCTAATACTAAATTTAGGTTCAAATAGAAGGGGCAGAAGAGCCATGTGTAGGGAAACCACAACTGAGTCCAACTCTGTCACACTGGGGAGCATAAATTCCTTAGTAGGGCCCAGTGGCAGGGTGCCAAACTCCTGAGCTGTCAGCCCTGACCATAGTGTCTGGTTGTCTCTGGAGCCCTCAGGAGCTCCACTATTTGAGGCAGTATTTACTGTGGCAGTCAATGAGATCTTGCTGAGACGTGCATAAGCATCACCTCTGGAATGACCTCCCTACTCACCTTGAGGTCTTTTAGCCATACAAACTCATTTGTCTTTACCCTTTCTCCCTTTTGGCCAAGGTCTTTTTCCAGTTGCATTACTAGTCCTCAACTGCTTTCTAAGGAGAGTGAGCCCAGAGTTATCTGCAGGGGTTTTGTTGAGTAGGAACATGCAAGTTTCCTGTAGAACTGAATTTCTTGGAATCAAGGAGAAGATGCTGGTACTCTTCTTTCATTAAGAACTATTAGTGTGAAGGGGTACCAGCTATGAGCTCCTAACAGAGGCCATACATAGGTCAATATGGGCCTGGAATATTCAGAGAAGAGTAAAACATTGTCATTGTCTTCCGAGAACCTACAGTCTAGTTGAGGCAGTAATTATCTCCCACTTGGAATATATATAAAAATTACCAAGGAAGAATGCACAGGATAATGGGTTTTTAAGGGACGGAGAGTTCATAGCACCTGGGGAAGCAGGAGAAGCCTTGTTGATAAAGTGATTTTAGGTGAGTGGGCTTTTAAAGACCTGTATAGGTTTCTAGTCCACAGGAATGGCAGAAGTTTGAGGAGTAAAGAACACAACATGAGAATAGCGGGGAATCAGGAAAACATAGGGGTGTCAAAGTCTGCCAAGTTTCGATGAGTAGCAGTCTCTGGTCCGGGTCCACTGCTTCCTCCTTTGAGTTTTTTTGGTTATTGTGGGCCAGCTACGGTTCCAGGCTCTGGGATACTGCCCTTCTGGAGCAATGTTATTGACTTCCATAGTGTAGCTTCCAGCCCCTTCATCACCTATAAGATACAGGCCAAACTCCTTTGCATATAGTATATGTATGTATTTTGTTTTCACAATCTAGCCCCTCTCTTCCTCTCTAACCTAATCGCGTGCCAGAACCCCTCACACTTTATACTTCTGGTGTAAAACTGAGCTACATTTGATTCCTCTAATATCCTATGTCATTTCATACCATTTTGCCTTGTCTCATAGACTGATCTCTTTACATATGCAGATTCCTCTACTTGGAATGCCCTTACTTTCTTTTCATCTCTGCTTGTTAAACTCCTAGTCATCCTTCAAAACCCCACTTGAATATAATCCCCTCTGTGAAGAGTTCTCTCTCACCACACACCCATCTTCCAGATATTGACAGTTATTTCTGTTCATTCATTAATCACACTATGAGTGTTCATTCCTGGCAGTGGGGAGAGTTTTATTCATTTTCTTATTTCTAATACTTAGCATGGTGTCTGTCATTCAAAAAATATTAAGAATCTCATTTCTGGATGAATATGCTGCCCAAAGCATATTATTTGGTGTTAATTCCCAGGCACCTGCATGCCCTTCACATTACTGTCCTTTGCTTAATCCCCACAATTAGCCTCCAGTTCAAGAGACTGGGCATCTCAGTCTCCTGCTGGGAATAAAGCTCTCTTTTGAAGCTTACTCCCTAATTGCTGAGGACCTGTCAGTCTGCCCAGACTTTCCCAGCCTCCCTCTTCCCAGGGACTAGACTCTTTTTACTGTACTCCCTTGACAATGAGAGGAGTCCTCCTTCAAACTGGAACTCTGAATGTAGACCTTGCTACTTCTTAGAAAATCCTGCTTTGCTCAGCCCACCAGATAAATCTTTTAGACCAAAGACAGCCTAAATCAATGTCAGGGCATTGCCTTGCCCTCTCTTACTAATTTGAATGGCCACCTCTTGCATTAGAAAAATCCCTCTGGTTTTGGTTCTAGTAGTTGCCTGCTGCCTTCTTTATCCTCACCTGGGAGATTGTTCAGGTAGCTGCAGTAATCTGGTGCCAAGGAAAGAGTGAGAAATGAAGGCTGGAAATGTTTGAGGATACTGTGGAGAACTATCCATTGAGGGGCAGTTAAGGCATTTGTTTCTGAATGATTAGGCAGGACACCAGCCTTGGATTCCTCCCCTTTCACCCAGTCCATTTGTCCATCTCTGGATTTTCTTGTCTCTTAGCCAGCCAAGGCACCCAGAGCCATCACCTCAGTGATATTCTTTACAATTCCAAATTGAGCCTACTCTCCATTCCTCTCTGTCAGCTTTCTCTAGTTCTGGATAGCTCAAGGTTACTAGAGAAAGTCATGTGGTTATTGTAATTAGATCAACTACAAATTAGGACTCTAATCAAATCTCAAATGATGATTACTGTTCAGCAGCAGCATTTTGATTATCCCATTATAGAGTAGATTTATAGAGCTGAATTCCTGCTCTGCTTCTCATCCCTTCACTATATGAGCTTGCCTCCTGCCCCACCTTTCCTCCTTCCTGAAACTCTCTCTTCCACCTTATCCTGAGCATTGCTTCACCAGGGAACATAAGATTTTCCCTTTGCTTTTATTCAGTGATAAAATTCTTAATAAGTAGACTACATCTGTGCTGTATATTTTCTTTTTTTTTTTAAAAGATTTATTTTATTTTATTTATCCCCCCCCTTGCTGCTTGTGCTGCTGTGTCCATTCGCTGCGTGTCTTCTCTGTGTCTGCTTATCTCCCCCTTGCTGTGAGGTCTTGCCGCATCAGCCCACGGCGCCGCGCAAGCCGGCCTGCCCTCACAAGGAGGCGCCGGGAAGCGAACCCGGGGCCTCTCATATGGTAAACGGGGGCTCTATCCACTGAGCCACACCC
>JAQZBX010052413.1:0-19139 GCA_029593785.1 Cabassous unicinctus
AAAAAAAGAAGGCCAAACAATAGAAGTTGGAATGAAAAAAAAAACAATGGAAGAGTGAAAAATGAAAGAAAGAATAAAGAACATAAGAAGAAATAGAAGGAAAAGAAAAAAGAAAGAGAAAATACAAAAACAAAAATAAAAAAACTAGAAAAAACATGCTTCCCCCTTATGCCACTAGAAATCATCTCAGGGTGCCAGTGCTCAGCAATGAATCACTGTGAACCATGCCTTCCCCAGGTAAGGTGCATGGTTTGGAGAATAAATTAAATGAGAAAAAAATAAAAAACAAAATAAAAATTTAAAAATAACATATAAAATAGCGTATAAAAAAAAACTAAATAAATCTCTGTCTGTAAGTTCCATGTCACAAGGTACCAGCTGTATGCCTGACAACCTGTTGGCTCACCCTCTGGATCCCTTCTCTTAAGCAGTACTGGGAACTGAACCAGGGACCTAGCAGATATGAGGCAGGCATTCATCTCCTAAGCTACACATATTCTACAGCTTAGTTATGTTTCTGAAAGTTTATCTGCCCCTTCCCTCCTTCTATCCCCTCAGGCAAATTGGATTTCTAACAGTTTGCTGGCTATTTTTCCTTGCTTCCTTATCCCCAGGGCTGTTAGCCCACCTCCTTACTGACATAAAGGCCTTCACTCCCAGGGCCAGTGGCTGAAACAGACTGCCTGATCTGAATCCCCTCTCTTCTCCCTTGGGCTATTTCAGCTCTGACTGGGGTCTTTTATTATTTTACCTTTCCCTTCTGTTAGACCTAGCTTATCTCCCCTCGCAATTACAGTAGTCTCTCACTGAGTTTGCTGGGTTTTTCTCCCACACTTATTTGCCCTTCAGTTTCCCATAAGATGTGTCACTTGCAACTTCCACTTTCTAGGCTGGCTACAGTCAAGATTTAAATTGGGCTCTGCTGGCCAAACTCACTGAAGAGAAACCTCTTTTTTCCCTCCTTCAGACTCTTCTTCCTCCCAGAGAGGACCAATTTCCCCTTCTCAGCTGGTTACAGTGAGCCAGGAATTCTACTGAGGCTTTTTATCTTGAGGGTATAAGATATGTCCCATTCCCAGCCACAGGGGTGAGTAACACAAGGGTTTCCTTTGGCATCTTTGTCTTTCTGTCCTTCTCCCTCTTGGATGTTATGCAGCTGTCTCCTGTTCAAAGACACCCAAAGTGTCTCCCTTGGATAGCTTTTTGCCTTCCTCCATTGCTTTTGTGAATTTGTCTACACCTGTCAAGCTATTCTGAGGCCATCTTGCCAGAAGTCCCCCCTTCCTGAATCTTGAGGATTCTGGAATGGTGATGCCCACTCTGCTTCTTATTGAAAGGGGTCTTAGATCCAAAGGAGAAGATGGATGGAACTGTCTTGCTTGCAGTTGTGAATACTCTCTGTTTTTTGGATGGTTGTTGGCCATCATCATCATCCTATAGTTTGTTGTCCTGGATGAGTTTAATGAACTGGAGAGTAGGTCTTACTACTCTGCTGATATTCAGGGCTCAACCAGCATATGAACAGACCATATATTTATGTTTCTGGGACATATATTTAATGAGTATAATGCTAATTTTTGGTTCAAATAAAAAGAGGCAGAAGAGACATGTGTAGGGAAAATATAAGTGAGTCTAAATCTGTTATATCAGAGAGCATATATTCTAAAGTACAGTCCAATGACAGGATGCTGAATTACTGAGTTTGACTGCCATGCCTATAGTGTCTAGATTTCTCTAGAGCCCTCAGGAGCCATGCAGTTTGACCATGCACTTTTTCCTATGGAAGTCAATGAGATCCTCCTGAAATGAACCTAAGTGAAACCTCTGGACTAACCTCTCATCTCTGAAATCTCTTAACCATAGAAACTCATTTGCATTTACTATTTCCCCCTTTTGGTCAAGGTCGCTTTCCAAATGCATTGCTAGTTTGTGCTTCGTAATAATCCATCAGTGCCAGGGAGGATAAACCATAGGAATCATGTCCCACACTAGGGGGAAAGTAGTGTGTATATATGCTGAGTTTGCTTAAAGAGAGGCCACATTTGAGCAATGAGGAGGCTTTCAGGAGGTAACTCTTAGGCAATATATAATATTAAGCTAAGTTTCAATTTCACAAGCACAAGATTCATAAGTACAAGCATCAGTATCAAGAACCTGAAGTATTGGTCTGTCTTCCTTTGCTAGGCATGGCCCATGTACTTGGGGATTCTTCATGCTCTATTAGGGAATGTAGCAGGAATTCCCTGCATGGGAATTCAATATCCTTTCAGTTAATATGTGGGTCTCCATCCACTGAGACTACCCCATGACCACTTGAACTTATTCATATGCCATAGAGCCATGACCCAAGTGCATACCTCCCTACATATCCCCCAATCACTCTCCAAGTGCACCCCTTCCCACATATCCCCCACTGACCCTGCACCATTGATCATCCCCTACTATAGTTAAGTCTAGGAACAATTTCTTATATTTATTTGCAGATTATTAGAAAGTATATATGCCCTTTGCAGATTTTTTAATACTCTTGTAATTCATGTTTTTAACATTTGATGATGAATAGGTATCATTCTCATTTTGTTCATTTCCAGATTTGAAAATTGTGAAGCAAATTACTTCTAAATATCCCTGAGGTAAAATAGAGTGGAGGTAAACAATGAATACCCCTCATTCTTATGCCCAAGTCTGTGCATTTAAACATCATGATGTAACCTGAAGTATAAGGTGCATGGAAAATTATACCTAGTGAAAATTGAGAATTTTATAGTCTGAGTGAAAAGATGCAATCTGAAGAGATGGAGGATAGGAATGAGAATTACAAGTATCAATAAAATTGTGTGGTTTGAATAATGAAATGAAAAATTCCTCTGGAATATTTGTAATGTCCACCCCTTAAGTAAATAGCCTCAAATTAATTACTGAGTATAGTTTTAAATATTTAATAAAATCTCTGTTAAAGTACTTTCCCTTCCTCATAAAATAGAGGATAGGAAAATATGCATAATATAAATGATTGTAGAATAAAAATTTACAAAAATATTTTGCAAAAATCTAGAAAATCATATGAATATAATCAATGAAGTAAATCAACATTACTAAAAGTATTAACTATTTAAAATACTGGTCAAATTATATGCATTTAGTTACAAATGGATTATAATAAATTATTAATAAAATGGAATTTCTTACATTTTAATAGGTACTACCTCTCAATTATAACTTTTTCATGTGCAAAATTAAATTGCTCTGAAATGAGATCCTTCAAGGTAATTAGTTACAGAACTGAAAGCATAATTAAAACTGAAACAATTTATTTATGATTTGGTATGCTTCAAAACAACCCCAAGTAAAATGGTTATATATTGAATGAGAAGATTCCAGTAAAATCTGGAAAAGCACATAGGCAATACATCTGAACAGAAAATTAATTGTTAATTCAATATTTAATTCATGTCTGATAGAAGGAAGGGAGCTTTGAGGAGGAGTAATATCAAGTGGGATGCTTTAATTAGATATTGTGTACAGATGAGAATGTAAACTAGAAACCAAAAGGGAACTGTGGTACACACTACAGTGGGAAGTTTGGAATTGATTATTATCTGAATTAAATCAAATAATTTATGGATTGTGGGGAAAAGGAAGAAAGAAACATCTTATACTCCTGTCTTATTGAAAAACATCAAAATTACAGTGTGGTGAGGCATAATTCATCTGGTTTCCTTTGGATTAAAATCATTATGAGATGAACCTCAGAACAATCATTAACTATTCTACAGAAAGCAATTTTTATTCAGTGAGCCAACTTTGGGGTGATATCTGCAATCATCCTAATTACCTGGTACATGAGGAGAAAAACTGTTCAGTGTTTAAATGGAAGGTCTGGTGTAGAGGTTGTCTTACAGAGCATATCTGGAATGAAAAGTTGTTAATGAACAAAATAAATACTGGATGCCTCCTGAAAGAGATTGAAAATATATTTTACTAAAATAGTATAAATATGCCTCAATAACTGAAGAGTTTATGACTTGATTTCATTTTAAATCATTGGATGTATTTCAATTATTTAATCTTATGAATGGTGAAATTTACATAGATCAGAAATAGGAAAAAGTGTTTAAAGGGAAATAAGTGAATTCATTGATTTCAAAATGCTATCTTTTGTCCATTTCCTCTTACTGAATTCCTCATGAGAAACATTATATTGCTACCAACAATGGCAATATATTTGTTCCTTAGGTGGATTTAATTTTAGTATATTCTTATTTTATAATTTGAATACAGAGAAATGGAAATATATTATGAGAAATGGACAATCTCACTATTTTCACAGGATTCCTCCTTTGGAATTTGCCAATATCCTGAGAACTGCACATCCTGTAAGGTCTTATGTTCTTAATGATGTATATAGGAGCCTTGACTGTGAATCTTCTGTTTCTGTTATTGTATGACACACATTTGCATTCTCCAATATATTAACATTTTCTGTTTTTCAGGTACTATTCCCAAATGAATTGTGAATTTTCTGACAGACATTTCACTGGATGCTTTCTCATCATGTGCTGCTCAGATTTTGCTGTTTATCTTGTTTGGATCCACAGAGATTTTATTTCTTATGGTGATGTCCTATGATCACTTTCTTACCATTTGCCACCCTCTGCACTATGGACTCACCATTATCCCATGTGTATACTGGCTGTTGGTGGTTCATGGGCAAGTGGGTGACTCTTTTCTGGTATCCACACAGGCACCATGTTCAGGCTTCCATTCACAGAGTTCAATGTGATCCATCATTATTTCTGTGATATTCTTCAAATTTTGAGGATCTCATCTTCAGATGTTCAGTTTTCTGAATCTATATCCACCATTCAAAGTGCTTGTATTTTGGTCCCATTACAAATAAAATATCTCTCAGTAATCTTCCCATGGCCATATTTTACATCATGGTGCCCCCATTTTTAAATACCATTTTTTATATCCTGAGGAACAGAGAGATTAAAACAGCTCTGTGCAGAATGTTCCATGATTATTTTGAGATGTTAAGCAGGGTTTTTCTTAAAGAAAATTCTGAAAAAATAATGAAATGTGGTTTAATTTATATTTGATATATTTCCTGAAATTTGAATCTATCTGTATTCAGTATCCAAAATTTTGTTTTCTGAATATCCTTTTATTGTTTGCACATGTGATAGTGAACAATACATCTTTGTCCTAATTTTTAATTCCATTCATTTGTGTAATTCAAACATTCTTCAGGAAAAGTTTTTCCACATTTTAAAATTATTTTGAATGATGTTAGCATGACTTAGCAAAAAATATGAAATGATATTATTGGGAAGAGATTATGCATGAGTAACTTAACAGGTACCTATATATTTGAGAGAATTTCAAGGTACAAGAACCTACCACTCTGAAAGAAAATATTGACTGTTTTGAAATAGAGAATTCATTTCAAATTTCTCTCTTTGCATTCACTTTTCTATTAATGTCTGCACCATTTAGCAAAGCATTTAGAATTGAGTCACAAATGCAGAATTAAAACTGGATTTAGCACTGATATACCCCTTAAAGTTTCTTCCTTCATTGATTTGTGGGCTATAAAATCCTAACACTCAACAGAGCATATCCTTCTTTATAATATAATAAACTTCAGTTTTAAAGAGCTTTAATATAACAGAAAACTTACATCAAATGTGTAAGGAATTCCCATATACCTGACTCCCTCCAAACCACACTTCCCCTATTAATAACATCTTACAATTGTGTGGTATATTTTGGACAATTGATGAATAAATATTGAAACATTGCTACTAAGGTCTATACTTTACATTGTGGTTAACACTCAATTCCAATGACTTAAAAATGCCCTATGTTACAACTATTATTTTCTCCATCTCTGCTTAGAACTTCTGGTAACCACATCTTTATATCAATATTATATGTTCTTCTGTTACTACACTATTAAGAAGTTTAGTTTGTACATGGTTGCATTCCCCCCTTATATTTTTTCATTCCTCAACCTTGAAGGTTTTGAGATGGTGATTCCCACTCTGCCTCAGATTGAGGGAGGGCTTAGATCTTATGGGGTGATGGAAGGAACTGTTTTGCTTGCAGATGTAGATACTTTGTTTTTTTGACATGAGTATTTTCCAACATCATCATTGTTAGTTGTCCTAGGCAAATCTAGTGAAGTGGAAAGTAGGTATTGCAACTCTTCTAAGATTCAGTGTTCAACCATCATATGAACAGACCAAATATTTAAGTCTCTGGGACATATATTTAATGGGTATATTGCTAATTATAGGTTCAAGTAAAAGGGTTAAAAGAATCATGTGTAGGAACAGTATAAATGAGTCTAACTCTGTAACATTTGGGAACAAGGTTGTCATATATTTCAAGACAAGGGCCACCAACAGGATGTTGATTTCAAGAGATTGTGTGCCTTGCCTTACAGAGCCTGGATGGCTCTATACCCTCAGGAGCTCCCCTATTTGAGGCTTTGTTCACAGGGGCAGTTAGTGAGATCTGTCTGAGACATGCATAAGTGTAACTTCTGGAATGACCTCCTGACTCATTTTGAAATTTCTTAAGCATAAAAATTATTTTTTATTTGATGTTTCCTCTTTTGGTCAAAGTCTTTTTTCCAAATGCATCACTCATTGGTTCTTGTTATTAATACAGAGCATATCCTTCATAAGCATTTCTTCTCTTCCTATGAGCTGGATGAATAGAGACATACCATGCTTGATTCACTTATTCTCCCTGTATGGTGATAAATATGTAACAATAGAGTGCTATGAGATGTAGCAACAAGTGGAATTGGATTTTGCCTGCAGAATTGTATATATTCTATGGTATACTTTTCCCACCAAAAAGATATGAAAACGTATACTCTCATTGTAGAAATCATTTTATTTTTCTGATCCTTAAAGGATGATTATCATCATCAATATTCTGATGATAATATAATTAACCTTTTTATATCTCAGAACTGAATAGCATAAAAGGTGTATTTTACTTTAGCATCCTTAAGTTTCAGCCTTAAGGGACTAATAATGCTCATTTAACTTTGCATTACTCCTACAACTGGTAAAGTGGACATGCCAAGCTCATTATTGGTCATTATATATTTCTTTTTATTAGTAAGTAGCATATGAAATGCAAGAGCTTATTGTCATAAAAATATTAATCCTGGCCTTGATCAAGGTAGTGGAGTGAGACACTTCACAGAAGCTTTGAGCAACAAGCAAAAGCTAAAAGAATCAACTTTCTCAAAGCTCCAGGAAATGGTTAAGTACTGCAGTAACAGATTACATGCAAAAGGAAATCAAAGGGATCTATAAACTATTAGTATCTCTTTGCATACTGGCTGACACCTACCCACTGGCCTGCACTCCCAGTGTGTATCCCATTGCAAGGTTCTGGAGGGAGCACAGGAGCCCTCATTTACATACTGAAAGCATATGTCTGACCTAATCTGTCCAGTGGTGACCTGAGGAAATTTCCATCCCAGAACTTTTCCTGCATGTAGAAGGCATTTCAGAGAGCTCATCTTAAGAACACTGTAGGAGAGCAGTTAAGTTGCCCTACCTTGGGAAAGAGACTGTTGCCTTTAGGACATTTAGTGTTGTTCGAAGAACTGTGAGGAAACTGTATCCTCAGGAAGAAGGAACCTCTTAATGCTGTGAAATGTGGAATTCCTACAGCCACACACACAGACCCAAGACAATATGCATGCACTTAAATAGGTAGCCCCTATTCTTTCGCCTCAAGCTATTATTTAAACCAACTGTATGGAAAAGTGCTGAAGGATTGCAATCCCCAAAAAGGTGCTTGTTCCCTTCCCTTCCCTTCCCTTCCCTTCCCTTCCCCTCCCCTCCCATCCCCTCCCTCCCCTTCCCTCCCCTGTCTTCCCTTCCCCTCCCTTCCCCTTACCTTCCCTCCCCTCCCTTCCTCTTCTCTCCTCTCCTCACATTTCCTCACTTTTCTTTTCACTTCTTTTCTTTTCTCTTCTTTCTATTTTTCTTTGTTTTTCTTTTATATCCTGGTATTCAAGGAATGTTCTGTCTTAATAATAGCTGGACAGAAGCTTTAAGAACAAGCATCTCAGAGTCTTAATTCCAGTGATAACAAGTTAAAATATCAAAATTTACAGGTTTCAACTTATGACATAATGCAAAATTGTCTTTGTAGCTCTCAATATCAATTTAAAATTTATTCATTACTGAAACCTAAACTATTCTAAGATGGTTAATACAATATCAAGTGGTTTTCCAAAGCAGCTGACCGACTTATGCATGCAAATAAAAAATATGTATGTAAATCCTTATCTCCACATCATCAGCAACAATTGGTGAACCCAGGTATGTTTTTCTTATCTTTAAATTTGTGGCATAACCAAGCAGAAGTAGTTATAATTTTTATATTCATTCAACAGCAATAGTGAAAAATGAATTTATGTGTAAAATAAAATTTTTGTGTTTCTTCCATTTGAAATGGCTTTCTAGGACTTAATGGTTATATTTTAAATTATTTTATGATATCAAATTCTGTACTATTTTGTTGGCATTAGAGGATGAAATTCTTCCTTGTAATGCAATCAAATTCACAAATATGTATCCATTGTGTGAATTTTTGTATCTTTCCCCCTCTTCTTTTACCTCCTTCTTCTAAAAAAAATGCCCTTCTCCTTTAAACCACTGAAAATATCTGCAAATTATTATAATATTGAATTTGTCCCAATGAAATTTTTAATTTTCTCCACAAGGTCTAGTGTGTATGTGTGTGTGTGTATATATATACACATATATACATATATATGCTACATATCTGCAAAAAAAAAAAAATATATATATATATATATACACACACACATATATACACACATATATTTCATTTGTTTCATTTAAATTTTATTTTTAAAATCTTTGGATACAAGTTTTTGTTCATACTTGTTACAACTTGTTGATCTGAGAAAGTTGATTGCTTTTGCAAAACCTTTTCCAATAATATATTTATATTACCTGAACACTAATAGAGTTATAAGAATAAAAAACAAGAGAAGATGTGGGAAGACAGATGAGTGGTAAGTCCTGTGAATCAATCCCTTCACCAAAACAGCTATAGAACCAGAAGGAACTGTATGAAGCAACCATTTTGAAATTCTGGATTCTAGAGAACACCGTGCAGCATCCAGGGAGGAATAGGAGGAGAGGGTATTAATTTGAAATAAATAACATTGAGCTTCACCCTCCCTGCAACAACTACCATCCCTCTTACCCCAGCACCATGGCCAGAAACAATGTAGACTAGAGCCCTGGCTCCTGGCTCAGCTTCCTGATACCAGGCTAGGACATAAAGAACTAGTCTTCCAAACTGGGGGTGTATGGCATGATCCCAGATCTCTATGTGTTATCAGCCATTTCAGATCACTGTCCCTGGTGCAAATGCTGCAGAGAAATACTAAAGATTTAAAAAGCTGTTAAAGACCTGCATTAACCATAGAAATGCTGAATTAAGAAAACGCAGCTTATGAGAACCACAGAGTATACACTTTCAATGGATTGTACAAGGCATAAGGCTGTTTAACATAGTGAATCCTACAGTGGATGATGGTCTGTGGTTAACAGAACAACTATGAGAATGTTCTCACATAAACGATAGTAAATATATACTACTTAAACAAGGTGTTAATAATTAGTTGGGTTTGGGGAAAAGTACACCATATATAAGATATGGACTATAGTTAGTAGTAATATTTTAATGATGTTCTTTCATCATCTGTAACAAATATTCAACAACAATGCAAGATATTGGGGTGGACTGAGGTATGGGAAATAATGTATGCTATGCATATTTATTTTCTAAGTTCACAACTTTTACTATACACTTATTGTTTATGTAAATTCATGTATGCTTGACAGACTTCAATAAAAATTTTAAAATTAAAAAAAAAAAGAAAATGCAGCTTAAAAAGCCATAAAAGAAGCTGCTGGTGCCTTTGCTGGCCTTTCCCCCCCTTCACATCACAGGTGGGAGTCAGCCTGCATTCCCATTTTGAGCCTTTGGTCCTGTTGCAGAAGGAGAAGAATGACCACTGTGTGCATGGAAGGGTTCATGTATGCCAGTCACAATCTCTCCGGGGAATGTCTGAGAGATTGAGCCATGAACATATCTCAGGCTTTTCCTCTCACAGTTTTTCATGAGGGCAGAGAAGCTGCTTGCAGACAGCAGGGACAACATGAGAAACAAAAAAGTTGAAATGACCTGGGACAAAGGGCTACCTGCATTCAGTCACTGGACAGAGCACCACAGAGAAAAGACACTGTTTGGCTTATCCCTGGATGTCTACTGCCCATTAAAAAAAAAGTAGAAAGGCTTTTGGTTTTAATAGATCAATATGTGTTCTGGCCACCTCTCAAACATTTGTACCAACAGGAATCTCTCTCAACTGCATCACTGAATGAGGGATAAACTGAAGCTTACAAAAGGACCATGGATGGCCTGGGTCATAGAGAAAATCTGTGGTAAGGTTAGAACAAACCAATGTCTTCTGCCTCCAGGTGCACTTCTTGGTAAACCCCATGTCATTCAGACCATGTATGATTAGTCAGGTTGGGAAGATGGCTTTTATTTTAATTTGATTGAAATTTATTCATATGCCATACAATCCATCCAAGTGTATATTTAATGGGCTTTGGTACAATCACAGAGTTGCACATTCATCACCACAAACAATATTAGAGCATTTTCATTACCCCAAAAAGAAAAACTCTCCACCCCTTAGCAGCTACCTTTCAATCTCTCTATCCATCCCGTGCCATACATGGCCACAATCAGCTTGAAATGAAGGTGAAGCTTTGAAGGAGACCACAAACCAAAGCATTACAAATTTGCAAAGACAGGAAAGGTGCTTTTTGCTTTGGTTTGTGAGTTTTGAAGAGCTCCAAGCATTAGAGAAATTCTCTGTCATATCACTAACTGGATACAAATTGAGGGAGAGTACAGGGACAAAATCCCAAAGTTAAAATATTAAAATATTAAAATGAACCGTGTTGAATAAAAGATTAGAAGACACACAAAGAAACAGGAAATAATGATCCATTCAAAAGAAGTAAAAAATCCAGGGGCCATCTATGATGACCAGACTTTGAACTTGCCAGCCAGAGATTTAAAAATTTAATCCTCAACATGCTCAATGGGAGAAAGGAAAACATGAAGAGAGTCCTAAAGAATATGAGGAAAACAATGAATGAACAAGAGAATCTCTCCAGAGAAATACTACAATTAATGAACTCAATAACTGAAATCAAAAATTCTCTACATGGTTTCAAAAGCATATAGTATGTGGGGGGTTGTGGGAACATGGCTGATGAATTAGGCAGATAAGGCTCAGCTCTCACTAAAATAATGGGGAAAGAGCCAGAGGCTGCTTTGGGAACCTGCTCTGGGATACAGCAAACAAGGATACTGCTTCACAACTCCCAGAAGAGTGAAGGTCAGAGAGATGAAGAACATAAAACAACTAAAAAAAAATTAATCATGAGTTATTAAACCTCCCAGCCACGAGGTAGGACTCCCCTCCACCACCCCGAGATATTAAGCAAAGTTAAAACTCCTGGTGAATTGTATCTGAGAGGAGAGCAGATGTTTTCCTCCGTGCCAGCTCCTTTGTATATATATAGAATGGGAAGGTGCACTGGGTCATCTAAAAGGGGACTGAACAGACAGGGAAGCGAAAGGAAAATCGTGGGTTGCTTGCCTCAGTGGCTGGAAGCAGCACACATCTATTGCCATCAGGGCAGATAGCCAAGGTGGAGCCACTGGCTCCCTGCCTCAAATGGGGCAGATACCTTGTGAGAATGTTGGCTCTGGGAGAGTGGAGAGTGATTTCTTTGCAGTGAATTTAGCCATCTGGGCCCCTTTGAAAATCTGGAGTGTCCCCGACTTGACAGGGAGATGGAAGGGGGATCACCTCAGGTTGGCTCTAATGTCCAACTGCCTAGGTAAAGAGAGGAATTACATATGAAAGGAGGCAGAGACAGACAGCTGATCATCAGGTCTCTATCAGACTACAGGAATTCTAGCACTGCCTGAAGGAAAAGGGGCAGATAGGCTTCTGAATGTCTAATTAAACTAAGGAAGGAGAGTAGCTCAGTGGAAGAATTCTGGCCTAGCATATATGAGGTCCCAGGCTTGACTCCTGGCTCTTCTTTGATAAGTGATCCACCAGATTATCCCACATCCACCTAAAAGTTTATGACAGGGAATATATGGACATTCTTATTGTATTAAATTTCTTGGATCTATTTTTTAAAAAGGTTCCATTTTTTATTCCTTCTATTGAACTCACTAAAACCTAGTTCAAAACTTGCAGAGAGTAGACTGCAGAGTGAGTGGCTGATAAATTCCAGCAGCCTAAGAAGATACTTTGTAGTTGTATTAGTCAGGGTTCTCTTGGGAAACAGAATCAACAGGAGATATCTGTCAATAATAGGAGATTTTAAGAGTCTCTCATGTGACTGTGGGGATGCACAAGTACAGGTTCTGCAGGCAGGCTGTAAACCAGGGGCTCCGATGAAAGGTCCTTGCTGAGTTTCTGGGAGAATTTGCCTGTCTTACCAGGAGCTGGGAAATTCTCTTTGAATGTTGAGATCACTTCCCCTTTTAAGGCATTCAACTGATTGGATAAAACTGTCACCCATTGATGATTCAATCTCCCTGATTGATGCAGATGTACTCAGCCATCCACGCAGTAAACTCACTGGTGATAAAAGTCCATAAATGCTCTTGTATTATAATTAGCCCAGTGCTTGCTGGACCAAACACTTGGACACATTTACCTGGCCGAGTTGCACATTAGCCTAACCATCACAGCCCACCACTTGTCAACTCGGCAGTCATAAACATTACCCTTTATCTTACTTAGTCTGTAAGTAAAAACAATAACAGACAAACATATATATATATATGTTTCTGCCTAACAATGTTCAACTCCCCAGAGTACAACCAGAAACGCGTTAATTCCCCACAGAATAAGGTGCAAGTCCTTGGGTAATATTCACTGTTAAACTTGACATCCTTAAATATTATGATGTGGAATTAATACAACTTTTCATATGATAGGGGAAAAGGTTGGGGAAGAAAACAAGAAATTTGTTTTGTGTACATATACACTCATACTCATAACGAAACAAGGAAGAAGGGTTCATGAATATTACAGTCCTCCTTTCTGTAACTGGACATCTGGTGGAAGTTCATATTTATCACTACCTTCTTCCAAGCAAAATGAACAACTATATGCACTGCTCGAAGCTCTGCCCTCTGGCAGGATTTGCCATTACCGCTATCCTTCAAGTATGTCCCAGAAAAGGACTGCAGTGCCGCGGCTCTCCACTTTCGTGTGGTACCTGCATATCCTGCAGAACCATCTGTAAACCAGGCCCAAGTTTTCTCATCCTCAGTCAACTGATTGTAAGGGACTCCCCAAGGGGCCAAAGCTTTGGGCTGGGAAAGAGAAGGTAACATGGCAGGGGTGGTGACCATGGGCATTTGGGCTACTTCCTCATGTAACTTACTTGTGCCTTCCGGACATTCTTGAGAACTATCTTATATATACCACTTTCACTTTATTATGGAGTGCTGCTGTGCACACCCAACTTTATGGTTTGGTGGGTCAGACAATACCCAGCTCATGAGAGGCAACTCAGGTCTCATGGTAACTTGATGGCCCATGGTTAAGCGTTCAGTCTCTGCTAAGGCCCAGTAGCAAGCCAAAAGCTGCTTCTCAAAAGGAGAGTAGTTATTTGCAGAGGATGGCAAGGCTTTGCTCCAAAATCCTAAGGGTCTGCATTGTGATTCCCCTATAGGGGCCTGCCAAAGGCTCCAGACAGCATCTCTATTTGCCACTGAAATTTCCAGCACCATTGGATCTGCTGGATCATATGGTCCAACTGGTAGTGCAGCTTGCACAGCAGCCTGGACCTGTTGCAGGGCTTCCTCTTGTTCCAGTCTGCAATCAAAACCAGCAGCTTTTCTGGTCACTAGGTAAATGGGCTGGAGTAGCACACACAAATGAGGAATGTGTTGTCTCCAAAATCCAAAGAGGCCAACTAAGCACTGTGCCTCTTTTTGGTTGTAAGAGGGGTCAGGTGCAACAGCTTATCCTTTACCTTAGAAGGGATATCTTGACATGCCCCACACCACTGGACACCTAGAAATTTCACTGAAGTGGAAGGACTATGTATTTTTGTTGGATTTATTTCCCATCCTCTCTCACGCAAATGCCTTACCAATAAATCTAGCGTCTTTGCTACTTCTTGCTCAGTAGGTCCTATAACATGATATCATCAATATAATTGACCAGTGTGATGTCTCATGGGAGGGAGAGATGATCAAGTTCCCTGCGGACAATATTAGGGCTGGAGAGTTCATATATCCCTGAGGCAGGACAGTGAAGGTATACTGCTGGCCTTGCCAGCTGAAAGCAAACTGTTTTTGGTGGTCTTTACTAATGGTAAATGAGAAAAACCATTAGCCAGATAAACAGCTACATACCAGGTACCAGGGGAAGTGTTGATTTACTCAAGCAATGATACCACATCTGGGACAGCAGCTGCAATTGGAGTCACCACTTGGTTAACTTTATGATAATCTACTGTCATCCTTCAAGATCCATCTGTTTTCTGCACAGGCCAAATAGGAGAGTTGAATGGGGATGTGGTGGGAATCACCACCCCTGCATCCTTCAGATCCTTGATGGTGGCACTAATCTCTGCAATAGTGGTCAAAGAGAGAAGGCTGTTTTTCCATATTTATTTATTAATTTTTATTTTTTGTTCTGTTACCTTTTTTAAAAGAGTCGCTGCTGTGTTGTTTCTAGTTTGTTATGTTTCCCCGTTGTTTCTCTGTTTGTTTGTTTTTCTTTTGTTTACTGATTTACTGTACCTATGCTATTTCTTTTCTCTCCTTCATTCTTATATCTTCTATTTTCTGTCATTGTTCTTTCATTCCACCTCTTTTATTTGGTCTCCAATTTTTCCTGCTTTTATTTCTCTCTCTCTTCCCCCTCCCCCTTTTTTACTGTTTACTTTCTTTTTTTACTTTTTTCTTTCTCTCTTTTCTCTTTTCTATTCCCTTCTTCTCACCATTTCAGTGTTTTAATTCATTACATATAGTTTTCTTTATTCTGTTTCTTGTTTCATTTTTTCTATTCCATTTTTCTTATTGTATTTATCTGTGCTTCTTACTTCTATCAAATTTTCAATTTCCTAGGTCTTGTATGGTTCCTCTTGTATCTTTTACTAATATTATTACTATTATTATTTTCATCTTCCTACCTCTTTCCTTTTCTCTGGTCCTAAATTTTTTCTTTCAAGAGAACATAAACAACAACAAGGAAGTAGAATAAGAGGAATGAAATGGCAAAGTGAAATTTTACCACACACAGAAAAACAACAAAAAAAATAAAAACATAGAAGAAGGAGAGAAGCTAATCAACACAATAAACTCTTTAAGATAAACAGATGCCTAGAAACCAACAAAAAATTACAAACCATACCAGGAAGCAGGAAGATATGGCCCAGTCTGATGAACAAACTAAGAACCTAGAGGAGATGCAGAACTTGGAACAACTAATTAGAGATATCCAAACAAATACCTTGAATCAACTTAATGTAGTGAAAGAAGAGGTTAAGATTATTAAGAAAACACTGGAAGAATATACTGAAGAAATTGTAAACATACATAAAAAGATAATGTATATGATGGTGAAGAATGGCATAATCCAAGAAGTCAACAATACAATGGTAGCACACAGAAACAGATTTGAACAGGTAGAGGAAAGCATCAATGATGTGGAATAAGTACATCTGAAATCAGACAGATCATAGAACAGATGGGTATAGACAGGAAAAAAGTCCAGTAGGGTCTTAGGGATTTGAATGACAACATGAAATGCACAAACATACACATTATAAGTATCCCAGAAGAAAAAGAGAATGGAAAGGGGACAGAATTAGTGTTAGAGGAAATAATGGCTGAAAACTTCTGAGCCTTATTGAGTGAGATGGATGTACATGTCCAGGAAGTACAGTGCACCCCAAATAGTATAAATCCTAACAGGCCTACTCGAGGACATATACCAGTTAAGCTATCCAATGCACAAAACAAAGAGAGAATACTGGAAGCAGCAAGAGAAAAGAGAAACATTACATTCAAAGAAAGCTTGATAAGATTAAGTGCTGACTTCTAATCTGAAACCATGGAGGCATGAATCAGTGGCAGTGGTATGATATAGTTAAGGTGGTAACAAAAAACTTCCTGCCAAGAATTCTCTATCCAACAAAACTGGTATTCAAAAATGAGTGAGAGCTCAAAATATTCACAGATAAACAGAAATTAAGAGAGTATGTCAATAAGAATCCTATACTTCAAGAAATACTAAAAGGAGTTCTGCAGGTCGATAGGAAAAAAACAAGAGAGAGAAAGAGTTGGAGGACAGTTTAAGAACAACTAAAAAAATAAAAAGAGAAATAAAACCACATATGGCATACATGGACCTAAAGAAAATATGGCTATTGTAAGTAATTACTTGACAGTAATGACATTGAATTTTAATGGATTAAACTCACCAGTGAAGAGACACAGATTTTCAAAATCAATGAAATATGACCCATCTATATGCTGTCTACAAGAAACAAACCTTAAACCCAGGGATGCAAGAAGACTGAAAGTGAATTGCTTGAAAACAATTTTACAAGGAAAAATTTGGAAAAAATAAACAAAAAAGGATAGGAGTAGATATAATAATATCAGACAAAATAGACTTAAATGCAAAACTATTGTAAGAGATAAAGAAGGCCACCATATATTAATAAAAAGGGATAATTTAACAAGAAGAAAAAAAATCATAAGCATTTATGCACCTAACCAGGACACCTCAAAATATATGAGGTAAACACTGGAAAAGCTAAGCGCAGAAATAGATGCCTCTACTATTATAGTGTGGGAGATAAATACACCACTATCACCATTAGCCAAACATTTCAAAAGGGAATCAATAAAAAAAATAAAGACAATAATATATTGGAGGACCTGTACCTAATAGATATATACAGAATATTACACCCAAATATAGCAGGATATGCATTCGTCTCAAGTGCACATGGGTCATTCTTCAAGATAGACCACATACTAAGCCACAGAACAACTCTCATTGAATTCAGAAAGATTGAAATTATGCAAAGTAATTTCTCAGACCAAAATGGAATGATGCTGGAAGTCAGTAAGGGCCAGAGAACCAGATTAGGTACAAAGATATGGAAGTGAAACAACACACTCTGAGACAAACTGTGTGTCAAGGAGGAAATCTCAAAAGAAATCAGTAACTATCTTGAAATGAAAGAAAATGACAACACAATGTATCAAAACTTATGGGATGTAGCAAAAGCTTGTACTGGCAATTATTTAACATCTCCAGAAGCTAGTGATATTTGTGTGTGAGTTCAATGATCATGCTTGGTGATTTTTATCTTTCACCTGACTTCCTTGCATCATGTTAAGACAGTATATATCATGAATCCCTTGAGGCAAGTAGCAGTTTCAAAGTTATAAGATAGACATTTTTATCATGCATGCCTCTGTCAGAGAGAATTCTTCAGCATTATTTCTTAGACTGGTCAGAACAATTTTTGTGGTAGTTGAGTGATAATAGTATTTTAGTTTGACCCTTACTTTACCTGGATTATTAGATTATTAATTTCTCCATACATTTTTTCCTGAAAAATTGTTACAGCAGCAATTGCAGCAAAATGAAATGTGATATTATTGAATAAAGTATTAAATGATTATCATGTGAAAATGAAGGGTGATATGGATAAAACAATAAAATCTGATGAAGGTATTAATAAGATATTTAGAATATTTTATGAAAATATGGTGAATTTTCCTAATTTACTTTTTTGATATTGTAGAAATTGATATCAAATATTGATGTTATCATTGGTCCTACAAGGCTGAATGTCATCTAAAAATGAAAAAAGAAGCAACAGCTCTCTAACTGCATCAGGTAATTCTTCTCCCTTATAACATTTGAGATATGAAATAATCACATTATAATGGAAAAAGAAAGGACTTCTCAGTAACTGATGTTGGAGAAATAGTTATTTAGGGAGCAGAGAAAGATAAAACTTTCAGTATATAGAAGTACCATAAAATTAAGAGCAATTTAAAATAAAATATGATGAATTAAGTTAAAGTAAAAGGAATACAAATCAGAGAGTGATATTTCCTTCATTTAATTAGAAAAATAGCTTTCTAGAGAAATATTAAGTAACAAAAAAAGCCAGATTATAAAGTTCACATCACATAAGTAATCAATATCCATTTATTTAAAATATAAACATAATGAAAGAAAAATAACCTACAAGGAACATATTTCTAATACATTGACTACTATTAATAAAATTAGTAAAAAGCAGAAATGGGTATGATATAGCTCATGGAACTCATTGTCAGTTGAAAGTCATGGAGCAAATTCACACAAAATGAGATGAGGCTGAAAAATATTTAAGTAAATTGTATACTAAAAGTCTCTCCAAAAATGTTGAGATTGTAAGGACAATTAATAAACCCCTTTTCCTCTTCAGGGTTCAAACAAATTTAGAAATCGGATTCTAAGGGCACAGTTTGAAAAATTTTGACAAAATATATGCCAATGCATCATGCACTTCGATATAGACAAAAGCATTTTCACTCAGATTTCTCATGCCTCCATCTATCCATTATCCACCTAGCCCCATGGTGGTCAACATTCTGATTCCCTCAAAGGTAGATTAGTTTTGTTTCTTTAGAACTTCATATAAAAACAACCTAAACCAACAGGTTGAGCTGGTGGGGTTCAGTGGTTAAACTTTTCTCAAAGACCTGATGGTTTTGAGGTCCATAAATGTTGCACATAGGAAGAGTTTGTTCTACTTTATTACTTAGAATTGCTTTGGTGCCTTGATTGAAAATCAATTGAAGATGTAAATATGGATCCATTTCTGAATTCCACTGTTTTCCATTGATATATTTCTTTTATTTTAGGAGAATACCACCACATTTTTGTGATCATAGCTTTATATTAATTCATAAAATTGATT
>JAQZBX010052414.1:0-19138 GCA_029593785.1 Cabassous unicinctus
AAAAAAAAAGTAGGGGTGGTACAATGAGAGCTAGATGGCTGTTTGAGAGTCAAGTAGCAAGATTCAGTGTGATTCTTAGACCAACTGCATCGGGAGAACTTGAGACACTTGTTAAAAATGCACGTTCCTGGATCCTCTTGAATATAATCTGTGAATAAAGCCAAGGAAACTGCATTTTAACAAGCCCTACACAAAACTCTTTTCCAGGTTAATATTTGAGAACCACGAAGGTAGTGGTCTCTAGGGTCTACTTTAGCTCTAGCTAAAGGAAAAGAAATGTTTTAAAACTTTTTTATGAGAACTTTTATTTTTTTTAAAGGGCCCATAGCCTTACTTTGGAATATATGCTCCCCAGTGTTACAAAGTTAGACTCATTTATAATTTCCCTACACATGGCTTTTCTGCCCCTTTTTATTTGGAACTATAATTAGCACTATACTTGTTAAATATATGTCCCAGAGACTTAAATCTTCAGTCCGTTCATATGCCGGTTGAGCCCTGAATCTTAGCAGAGTTGCAGCACCTACTCATTGGACTCACCCAGGACAGCTAACAAAAGGCTGATGATGGACAATGCCCATCCCAGGAAGCAGAAAGTGTCTGCAACTGCAAGCAATACAGTTCCATCCATCTGTCCCATGGGATCTAAGCCCCCTCTCCATTGGAGACAGGGTCGGGATCACCATCCCCAAATCCTCAAGATTGAAGAATGAACAAACGTGGGGGGAAAGCAAGAATGAACTATGGGGGGAAATTTATAAGTCTAATCATAAATTAGACTTATGATTACTCTAGCAATGGAAGAACTTGTCTCACTGATGTAAAGGCCGTGACCACTGGAGGTTCTGAGGGAAGGCAGAGGGAAGAATATGTGCAACATGGGGGCATTTCTGGGACGTTGGAATTGTCCTGCATGACATTACAATGATGGATACAGGCCATTATACATTTTGTCAAAACCTATAAAATTGTGTAGGGCAAAGTGTAAACTATAATTTTAACTGTAGCCCTTGGTTAGTACAGTGCTCCAATATGTGTTCATCAATTGCAACAAATGTACCACAGTAATGAAAGGTGTTGTTGATGTGGGGAAGTGTTTGACGGAGTGGGGTGGGGTATATGGGAATCCCCTATATTTTTGATGTAACATTTATGTAATCTAAAGCATCTTTAAAAATGAAAAAAAAAAAAAAAGAAAAGATAGTTGTATTTCCCTTCCAAGACAATGCTCAAGCAAGAAAAAAAATAAGTAAATAGGGCCCACTTGTTGGATCCTTAGTAGCTATTAGGCATTGTCTTTAATTGCTTAGACCTTCTACATATAGGCAAACTCCGCATCAGTAAGCCAATTTTCTGGATGAAAAAAAAACTGAAATCCACAGAATCCAAAGTTATGTACAGTTAGACTATTTTGGCTACAAGTAACAAACTCTGATGCTTAACTGGCTAAATAATAAATTATTTATAGACTATAATATGTTACATTGTATTATAACATGTCATTATGCAAATAGAACGCATTATAATGTAATAAAGAATCCCACATATCAGGGAATCTAGAGGTAGAGCATGCTTTAGGTTGGGGAATTCAATGGCTCATCTATTTTATTGCAGATCCAGGATCTTTGCTCAGGATTGGTTTTCCCTTTAGTTTAGAAGCAAGATGGTTTTTAGCATTTCTGGGCAGAGACAATATCCAGAGGAAGAATAAAGATCATCTCTTCTTGTTATTTCCCGAGGGGAAAGAAAGTTCTTCCCATAATTCTCTCAACGGGCTTCCTCACTTATCACTGATGGGGATTAGTTCCCGTGCTCACTGCTGAACCAGTCATTGGCAAAGAGGTGGACATTCCCACGAGTGGCCGAGACTGCTGGGTGGTTGAGAAAAGATATTGGGGAGACACAATGTCCACAACAGCTACATTGCTGGTGAGTGGCAGGATTTGGTCCCTCCATCTGTCATACTCCAAATTCTCCCTGGGTCCTGTGCCACACAGATTCCCTGAATGTCTCTCCCTGCTTGGTATAAAGGCTTCTAGTTGCACCTTCCCTGTCTCGGTTTCTTGTTGGAATTAAGCTTTGATGGCCAGTGATTTTAGAATATGTTCACGTGTCTACTTGCTGGCTCTCTTTATGGACTGAGCCTACCCAGCCCTTGAGTAAGAGAGCATCTCTTCTTGGATGGAACTCCTAGCAAAACCAAGAGGACTGCATTTGCAGCCAGCTGCATGCTGTCCCATGGTGTGAAACACCAAGTGTAACTACAAATGGAAAATCAGCACTGGAATGTGTTGACGTGTGTCAGCTTGGAAACGATGCAGGGGGCAATATCTGAGCCTTTGCAGTGAGAGCACAACTCCAATAGGGCCACTTATTCAAGTGTTTACTAAGTGCCAGACACCATGCTAAGTGCTGTAGCTACGTTTTCTCCTTGAACTCTCAACAATCCTGTGACGTGTGTACTATTATTATCCTCACTTTACAAAAGAGGACACTGAAACTTAGAGAGGTTAAATAGTTTGACCAAGTTCACCCAACTTGTAAATGTTAAGAGTTCAGATTTGAATTCAGTGCTATGGAACCGTGACGCTCACACTTCTTAAAAAAAGCTTTTTTAAAATTGTGAAATATAATACATTGAAAAAGTCCATATGACATATGTGTTCAGTTTAACAGAACCAACACAGGAAGTTACGAGCACTCCAGAAAATCTCATGGTGCTTGCTTCTTCTACCGGTGGGTAACCACACTACTGATTTTTGTTGTACTCATTTATTTGTGAAACTTATATTCACGATTGCCCTGCTCAGTAGTCTTCCTTGGGAAGTCATAAAATGATACAGGGGAAGGCTACTTGGACCAGAAATCAGGGGCATGAATGCTCCCCTTCCGTAATTATTTACCTTGGACAAGTCACATCTTTCCGAAAAAGAAAGGCATAGGGCTAAATGGCTTCTAAAAACCTTAACCACCAATACCCAGATAAAGCATTGGTTAACTAGAACATTAAGATCAGATTGGAGGGCACAGTGTGTTTTCTTTTTTCTTTGTTAATTTAGTATTATGGTTACATGAACCCTTAACGATTTTAGTGACAGACTTCACTCATTTTGAATTGTAAGTGTTTTGTTCATTTATGTAAGTCAGTAAATTGCCCTTACACCTTATTGATTAAAATGTCCTAGCTCTTCAAGGACTCACAAGTATAATTTCTCAAGACAGACTGTACTTTCGTTTTTTAAAAACCACTGTTGAAGTCTGTGCATGATAAAGTGGAACCAAGTGGTTATTAATTTTTCATTGAAATATTCTGAATAAGTGTTTTCTCTTGGTTGGTTTCAAAAGGAGTCATATTCCTGAATCTAATTAGAGGCAGTTCATGTACTGTGGGCTTATTAAGATTCAGGCCACCTTTTTTTTCATTTTTATTTTAGTCTGTCTGATATTCCTTTTTAAATTTCACTTAAATTTGAATTACCCTAAACATCATCTGGGCATATTGAAGATACTCAGAATTATTAATAATGATGGTGTTGATGAATCTGGCCCATCTTATTTTTCCCAAGTTGCATAACCTTATTCTTGATTCTGGCTTATGACTATGTGGGACTATGTTGGCCTTCTCTCTTCCTGTGGCAGACATCAGTAATCAATGGTGACATGCTGGTGAGCCCAGGCAAAGCCTCAGGGACTTTGGTCATATATATCTGACCGGCTGGTCAGAGTCAGCCGGCTTTTTGCCACCCCTGGTGCTAATGTTGGCTGTCTTGGATTTGGTCTTTTATATCCCTTCTCAATGAGCAGAATAAGTCTGGGATCTCTTGAGTAAGTTACATAATCAGCTGATTTTTTTTTTTTTTTTAATTCCTGCATTGGACTTTTACTTTCTTACCTATTTGAATTAAGATCTTCTCCTTTACTAGCCTGTGTTCCTTACTTCTAATGTGTTGTCAAATCTTTCAGCTTGCTTTCATAGTTTGTGCATCTCAGGACAATACTAGCCTCATTCTTTGGCTAGTCTTTGCCCCCTTTTTTTGGGTTGTGGTTGGAAGTGATTCCCTCTCCTAAGATGGGGGCCCTTTCCTCGTTTAAGATTATGAACTTCAAGGGACTGCGTCTGCTATCCTGTTTGGAATAGAAGAGAACATTCCAGGTTGAATGCCTTATGATTGTGTCATTAAATATGTGTTGTTTCTCTCATGGCCATGTAAGCTCTTAGCAGACTGAACTTAGCACAGCTAATAAGTATATAATCTGGGCAAAATACAGAAATCAACTTCTTGAAGGATCTGGAGAGTAAACAAAAGCAGGGAGATTCTGGAGGGGAGTCAAAACCTGGAAGGGATGTACATGTAGTAAGTTCCCAGTTTTTACAGCTTTTGTCTTGAGGACAGGCCACAGTGGTAGTTAAAACTGGAAAAAAAAAAAAAGATGCCCTCTTTCTGGCCCAGAGAACCAGAGGGCAGAATTCGGGACAACCACAGCTTCTGGAAAGTGAGCAGAGTATTCTGGAAAGGAGTCAGAGAAGGAAACTCCCGGATTCTGTGTATAAACTCTGCCCCAAAGAGAAGGTATCCCCTGAGCAACACATGCATGAGACTGCCTGCAAGTGGCCCAGTTAAGGTAAAAAAGAACTGAATTAAAATTTGAGCTGCTGCCTAAGAGGCAGAGTTTGCAGTTTGAGTCTGAATATGTGTCACCCGTGAATCACTCTTTACTGAGAACTCAGCTATTTTCACTTATGTCTGATATACACAATGTAAATATACTCTTTTCCCACTGTTCAGTTGCCTGTCTGAGTTTCGTATGCTTAGTTCACAGTGGTTAGGCTTAGAAAGTCAGGCAAGAGGTCTAAAAAATTCATTAACAAGGCAAAGCCCTAGCCAAGGCAGGAGTTTGGTAGATTTTTAGGGATGGTGGTTTCTGGGACCATTTCCGCTTCTTTTGCACAATTACAGGTGTATTGTGGAGATTTTCCCTCATGGAATTTAATGGCATGAGTTACCTCATGTTGCTCTACTGGCTCTTTTTTTTTTACTAGATACATATAAATTTTTTTTGAATCATACAATATATTTGGATCATAGTAACACAATCATACAGTATTTGTCCTTTTTTTACCGACTCTTTAGAATGATGTTAGAAATGATGGTGAATATTGTAAAAACCACAGTAACATTAAATGATAATAGCTAATATTTACTTAGCTCTAACTACACGACAGGTGCTGGTCTAAGCACTTTAAATGAAGCAACTTGTTTTATTTTCATGTAATTTGATTTTGTTACCCCCATTTTATGGTTGAGGAAAATAAGGTACAAAAGGGTTGAATACATGCTCTTAAGTGGTAGAACCAGGGACCAAGAGAAATATAGGTTTTTACCTGTACGTACACATGTGCACACTCCCAAAATTGTGGTTCAAATTGGGAAATAGGTATTATCTGGACTCTGTTCCAGGAGATTTTAAGCAAGATTGCTATGAAAAATATCATTTCTCTGCCACTGTGTCCTGTCTAGTTTACTGGCATGAACTCTGCAGGGACAAGGTTAAAAAAACCCTAGCATAAGCCCAAATGTTGAACCTTTTAGTTAGAGGGATAAATAATGAGTGAACAATTAGCTTGTCTCAGATGAGTTAGCCTAAGCAATTGTTTACTGACTCTTGTGACTAAAATACTGCTGAATTCTTTATTTGTGTTGGGAAGCAAATTATTGAATGTAGTTAATCAGAATGAAAAGATGAAATTAAACTTTGTTTATAAGTGAATTTATAGTTTATTTGGACTGAAATCCTTGTAATCTGCTCAGAGAGTCCTACAGACTCTTGGCTATAATCTTGATGATGATAGTGGTTCTAGTTGAGAAGTAGCGAAGGAAAGAGAAATTTCTGCCTCTTCTATGATATACTGAGCACTGTGATGTCTGGTTAAGAGGAAGTTGTTAGATGATTATTAGGCTGTGGGAGCTGTGACGGCATTAGGCTTAGGTAATATATGGAGGGCATCCAGGCTGGAGGCAGATGCATTCCATATTGTTCAGATCACATCTACACATTTGTTCCCATCTGAGCACTACAGTTTTAAACTGTCCACTTTATTCCAGTAATGGTAGAGTAACATGTATTTGACTAACTTGACATTTAAAACAATGATAACCTGGATAAAATATAAAAATGCATGAAACAATTTTAAAAAATATTAAAAACAAAACAAAAAACAAACCCAAAACGTATTTGAAAGTGTTGAAGAATGACTGGAGAGGATTCCATCCTTGCAGAGGGGAACTGTGCTGGGTAAGATCCACGTTTATATGGCTTTTCCTCTGAAGCCGCTTCTGAGCTTATGCAGTTCATTAAACAATTGCCCATTAAAAAGTTATTTTTCTGGACCTGCCTAATGAGGTTTAGACTTTACTCTTACCAGGTAAATTTATTGAACATAGACATTGATAGGAAGCATTGTTCTTTAATTTATAGATACTATAACAAGATATTTTTTTCTGGCATTTTATTATGGGATATTTACTTAACTTCTTGGAGACTAGAGGAGCAAATTATTGGAGTTATACCTGTTACATTATTTTATAGGTTACAGAACATGAGGAAATCAAATATGGAATGAAGGAGTCAGGGTATATTAACCATAGATTTTGGTTTAGAACTTAGTTTTTGAAAACATGTAAAATTCAGTTTGCTTTTTCTGTGTTTTAAAAGTTTGACCTCTGTGTAAATGACTTTATTATAGAAACTGATTGCAGTCGTACTACAATGTTTATGAATATTGATATAATAAATATTTAATAGATACATTTTGCTAGTAAGTACTTCATCTAGCATGGAATTAGAGAAATTTTACCCGAATCAGTCTGTGAAACAGCCAGGAAAAAATAATTGTGTCCTTTTAAATAACCTTAAAAACATTTTATTTTTCATTATTAATTTTTCTTGCTTTTGGTTTCTGGGTAAAGCACATTAATTTAAAACTACGGTACCTGTACATTCATCCTTCTGTACTTGTGGGTGTTAGCAATGAGGAGGGTGGAAAAGCAAAATTTAACAAGGTCAGATTTATATTTCAATATAAAAGATTACTAAATATCTTTGTACAGGTTAGTTCCTTATTCAGATATTGGTGAAAAGGCAAATGGATTCTTTGCTTGAATGTAGAGATGATGGTGATGTAATAATTATAACAGGAAAATGATTATTGAGTGCTTGCTCTGTGTTAGGCACTGCAATATATGCTTCAAAGGCAGGATCTCACTGATTACAGATGATATCCTGACAGTAGATTGATTCAGGTTACAGGCTTCTGAAGTTTGCTTGACTCCACATAGTCTTGGAAAACTGCTCTCACTTCTATGCCTCAGTTTCCTCATCTTTCTACTGCACGGGGCAGTGGGAAAATTAAAAGGAGTGAATCTGGACTGGTGGCTTCCCTGGTCACCATGATTGTGGTTGTTATGTTAGTGGACCCAGGGCTCAAAAGCAGGTCTTAGTCTCCGGAGTCCACGATCTTCACTGCCTTGCTATATGCCTGAGCATGCTGCCTAACACATAGTAGGTCATAAGTGTTGCTCTGAAGTACATCTCTGTAGAGTCTGCATTTGAACTGGCTTGTTTGGCCAGTTAGGTATTATATAGCTAAATACAGAGGCAACCTTCTCAGCTTTGGAGCCTTTAGAGATAAATGTTGAGCATAGGAGCTGAAATCCATGTCATTCTAGAAACATAGTTACTGAACTGTACCTGGCCTTGTCTAATATAATTTATTGTTATGGGAACTTGTGGCAGTTTGATATTATTTATGAATTCCAAAAAGAAATATAGATTATGTTTGTAAATTGGTCTGTTCCTCTGGGTGTGATAACCCTTGGTATTAGATTCAGCTGAAAGTCTGATTAAATTATTTTAAGATTAGGGCTTTGATTCAACAAAGTTATTAGAGTGCAACTCAGCATTGAGTTCCAGGCCCCTTAGTGCTAGACACACAGAGAAGAAGACAGAGGAAGAGAGACAGCTCATTAGACATGGCAGAGGTCCTGGGAAGAGAGATGAGCCTGATAGTCTACAGCTGACCTTGTGAAGAGAACAGAGCAGCTGAGCCTGGAAAGAAATGAGCCCCCGGGAGAGAGACAAGCCTTATGCCAACCTACAACTGAGAACAGAAGAAGCTGGGACCATGGAGCCTTAAGAGGGAAGGAGGAAGACTGAACCCTCACAGATATTGCCCGCCATCTTGCGTCAACATGTGCCAACAGACTTTGGGTGAGAAAGTACCTCTTACAGTACCTTGAGTTGGACTCTTTAGGGCTTTTTAACTGTAAGCTTCTACCCCAAATAAATACCCTTTATAAAAGCCAACATGTTTTTGGTACTTTGCATCGGCACCCCTTTTGGCTAACTAATAAAGAGTTATTGTTATTTGTCTGCCATGAGGGCAGGTCAGTGACCCCGTTTTAGATTGAGGGGCATTTTATCAGTGGTCTTTGTATCTAATTAATTAATTATCATTCAGCAAATACTTATGAAGCATCTAGTACATGCTAGGACTGTCCCAGGCATGGGGGATGCATTAGTGAATGTGTTAGATGTTTAGGTCATCACAGTCTCACAGGAGGCATCAGACATTGATGAATCACCTGAATATATAATTATAAATTGAGAGGTGCTGTGAAGGAAAATACTGAGCTGTAGTGAGAAAGTTTAACTTGGAGTTGGGGTACTGATATGGTTTTTGGTGGGGGTTGGCACATTTTTTTTTGTAAAGGGTCAGTAAATATTTTAGGCTGGCTGACCTTTTATAGTCTCTGTGTCAACCATTCAACTTTGTCATTGCAACCTGAAAACAGCCATAGACAATAAAATTGAATGGGCATGGCTGTGTTCCAATAAAACTTTATTTACAAAAACTGAAGTTGGGCATGGCATTGGGACCATAGTTTGCTAAACTCTGGCTTAGGTAGTCAGATGGTGTTGTCTGGAGAATTGGTACAGAATTCAAAAGATACAAAGGGTATATGATAAAATTTAAATCTCCCAAACCCCTGTTCCCTTCCCTGGGTGTAGTCCTCTTGCCAGTTCTGGGTGTAGTGTTCTATGTATATAGTTTGTTTATTTTATGAACCACACCTATAAATTTGAATGAACTTTTTTTTTTTAAGGCCATTTTATCTAATAAGCTGAGATAAACAAATTTTGTATGGGAAAAAGTTGGTGCTACTGCTTGCTTCTGGATCTGGTTCTATTTGGTGATAAGATAAGGCTAGGAAAGTCTGCTCATATTTAGCTTTCTTTTTCCATCTATAAATGGAACACAGCCTTTCAAAGCTTAGTATGAATGAGGATTTGTGAAAATTAGTGTCTGCTTCTGAGAGATTCTGATAATAAAAATGTTATTAGTGTGAGCAGAAGGAGCACTTCTGGAATTGTCATAAAATTACTTAGAAGAATATAGTTTACAATTTGGAGCCTCTTATGTCACTTTTGTTTTTGTAATTTTTGACAAGGAACTATATAGTAAAGTTTCTGATTTCTAGATACACTGAGCATGTGTGGTGATCTGCTGAAAGCTTGCTCAAAACTGGGATTTGACAGTGTTTATTTCCTGCATGGTTTCACATGATTTGATCCATGGGCTGTTTTGCATTTTCTTAGTTGGGAGATAAAATAGCATAACGAGAATCTTCCCTACCCTACCATTCTGGTCCATGGTTCCAGAAGCAGAACAGTTCTGCATCCTTTTTTCCTATGATTCAAACCATGTGTGCTGAGCCAGTGAGGAAGGGCATTTGGACTAGTAGGTGTTTCTGGTGTGAGTTAGAGGCTGATAGAAATCCATAGGTTGTTTTTACTTAATAAAGCAAATATCTTAGTGTATTTACACTGGGGGGCCACTTGGATGCTTTCACTTAGCTAGTGAGGCACAAGGCTCTCCTGTGGGGCTCTCAGTGCAGGTGTAGGAGGGCATTAGGCTGCAGTTTTCTCCTTTGGAGTCTCAAGAACTTTATCCCTATCAAGGGTTGGTAGACTTTTTATTAATGGGCCACAGAATAGATATTTTAGGCTTTGTGACCATATGCTCTTTGTTGTGACTACTCAACTCTGCTGTTACAGTGTGAAAGCACCCAGAGATAATGCATAAACAAATGGGTGTGGCTGTATTCCAACAAAACTTGCGGATCTAGAGCTTTGTAATACATGTTAGTTCATGAGAGTTGATTAAGACTTATTCTAGGCTGAGATGGCAAGAACGTTTGACCTTGTGTTTTCATTCTGGTTGATGATGTCTATGTGGGGCACTGAGGCTGAGGCCATTCTTTGGGGAAAAAGAGGCGGTTGATTAGTGATGTCAGTCACAGGTTCAGATTGGGGGAGGACTGGCACAAGTGCCCTGTATTTTGCATCCTTGCTGCTAGACACACAAGTGCCTTGAGAGCAAAGACTTTGCTATTTATCTTTATATGTTAGGTAACTATCACAATACATTGGAGTTCAAGAAAGGCTTATGAAAATGAAAAAAAAAAAAAAAGGCTTATGAAATGAATGGGCATTTAGCCTAATACCTTCCTACAAAACCACATTTAAACTATTTACACAGTAGGTACAGGCTAAGTGATTGTAGCATTGATGTAAATATCTTTTTATTTTAATGGTTATTTTATGCTTAATGTCCCTGGCCATCAGTATTTTATCTTTCTACTTAATACATCTACCAAAGTCTCCAATTTAAATTATATTTCTCTAGTTCTATCCTTAATATGCTTGTGACTAAAGCATTTATGTTTCCTACAATTAATGTACACATAACAGTGCAATTAGAATTTATTTTAATATGTCCTTTGAAATACGTTAAAATAATTAGGAGGGACATTTCATGCGTGCTTTATAAAATCAGTTTCATTCCTTTTATAGTAAATAGAGTGTAGTACCTTAGATTTTTCTAATATATACCTCCGAATCCTTTTTTTTTCAGCACAAAATGCATTTCATGGCTGTATCACAAACTTGATCTTTTGTGGGATGAGAAGGGGCCAGGGGGCAGGATAAGAGAATGTTGTAACTCACGTAAAGTTGACTTTCCTAGCATGTGATGTCTGTTCTTGCCAATGCAAAACTCATAGGGGATTCATCATCTCATAGTCAGTGGAAAGAATGCTCTGACAACAAAGCATTAGTGAGCAGATTATGCTGAAGGTTTTGGTGTGGAAATGTGAAGGCATGTCACGCCTCACTTTCTCACCAGATATGTCTTTCCACCCTGGTTCTCTCTCCCCACCCTGAGCCTTTTTTTGCCCCCATGCACCAAGAAGCTTCTTCTCCATTATTTGGAACAGATTAACTCTGTCCCCAGACTTGCATATCCCTGCAGCAAAAGCCCTGCAGTCAGCCAGACTCCCTTCTCTTAGAAGTTTAGTGACCATCTGTGATTACTTAAACATGCACTCTGGGTGTCTCATCCACTCACCTCAATAAGCTTATCTAAATATCCCTTCCAACTGCAAATAGCATTCTTCCTGAGAGAGTTTAGGAGTAACTACTTTTCTCTGTATTGTACATTCATACATGGATTCATTCAATAAAAACGGAATTGAGTACCTACTTCGTATCATGCAGTGTTCTAGGAATTGGGGATTGAGTAGTGAACAAAACAGGTGTTTTTTTCTGTGGAGCTGACATTCTAGCTTTTTATGTGCATGTTCTTACCTGAAGAAAGTATGACATAGCATGAAAAAAGAGGAAGCATTTACTAAATTTCTTTGATTCACACCTTCTTTATTTCTGCTTTTACCATTTGGGATCTAGTCAGGGATACAGAAATCACCCTAGTTATTTTAACTGATATCATTTAACATAGAGAATTGATTAAAGTGGTATGGGAAGACTAAAAGGACAAAAAAGGAATTCTGAATAAAACAGATTGTAACTGCAGGAAGCAGCTACCACCCTGCAATAAAGGGAAGTGGTTGGGATTCCACAAGAGCCAAGAAAGTTGGAGGAAGGCTCCTGCAGCTGGGTCCAGACCAGTAAGGAGGGGACCCTGCCTGGCTGGTGGCAATGCCTCAGGCTGGTCTAGGAGTGCTGACAGAAGCTGCAATCTGGAACCTGCTTTACTGCTAAAGTAAAATGTTACGGCCGAGGGCTATGATGAAGGAACAACAGACACACAAAAAGGAGCAGTTACCTTCTCCATCCTCCAGCCTGGTCCATCTTGTGGTGCCCCATATTGGCAGAACCTTTTGTGAAGCCAGCTGGCAAAGGAGAAAGTAATTTGCAGAGTCCCAGCCCCACATATTAGTGAGCTTCTAATAGGGTTTAGAACTGAGAAAGTATAGCTGAGTGAGAGAATGGGAACAAAAGGACATCTCTTCTCAAACTGAATTCCCTGTTCCTGCCTATCTCACCCTCCCACATTCCTGTTCAAGTCCTTTCTAACCCTCCCATATTCTTGTTCAAGTCTTAATCACAACAAGTTATGCCCCACATTCTCACACAAGCAAAACGTAGCTCATTCCCCGGAAACCCACATCAGTAAATGTGTCACTCTGTGATTGGGTTAGTTTTCGTCCTTAAGAGTGTAAGCCCACAACTCCCAGCCAGTGGGAGATGGGTAAGGTTGGGGAGGGAGCTAAATGTCAGGGGAACTATATAATCTTTGTTCTTACACTGATCCCACGCACTTGCCCCGCACTTGCCCACTTCCATTAACCTGGGTGTGTGCCCTTTCTCTTGAGAAAGAAAGAAATTACTGATGCCTCTAGTCCAACTCTCTGTCTTCAGAACTTTTATTTTAAGTAAGTGGTCGCTGTCCCACTCACTGAGTAACTGGCACATGGCTCTCTTCTCTTTCTCTTGATTTATTGTACTGAATCCTAAGGAGGTTGTACAGATCAAATGAGAGGATGAATGTGAAATATCCGAAACAAAAATACTTTCATACAAAGGCAAAATAGCAACTATTTCCTTCATGTAGTGTTATGATCTGTTCTGTACTTGTCTCTGTAGCAGCCTGTGGCATTTCCCAAATAGTTCCATAGGAATACTATATACCAGATACTAAAATTGGTTTGAAGAAAACTGTGTGAAATACAATTAATTTTTTTAATGGTTGGATTTTTCAGAGCCTTTAATAAGATAACATATATTGAGAATCATTAAGGAAAATAAAATCATGTATTTCTCAAATATTTATTTCATCATTAATTTCCTCTCCTCCCCCACCCCCCCCTTTTTGTGTGTGTGTTTCTTGTAGCATCTCTCCAATTTCCAGCTTACTAACTTGTTTTCTAGCTATATGCCCCCTGCTTTCAGCCTATCTCTTCTGGGCTTATTTCTTTCCTTCTTTTTTTTCTTCCAATGATCTATTGTAAATTTTCAAGATTTCAAGTTAAAAATTTTTTGACGGATGTAATATATTCTCACATCTCTCTGATGATATGAATTATACTTGTTTAAAATCTTGTGCTCTTTCCTCCGTGAACTTTTTTTCCTCGGGTGTTAGTTCTGTTTGTTATGGTTGGTGCTTCTCTTTTATGGTGTTGATGGGCCTCCATTGTTCTTGCTTTTGAGCTCATTTTGTTTATCTTTGAGATTCTCTCTAGTTTGTATCTGACTCCTGTGCTAAACATCCTGCCATTAGTGACTGGGAGAGGGGAAGAATGTGCAGGCAGGTGGTGTGTGCCAGTAACTGCTCCCTAGGTATCAGTAGCCACCCAGGTCACACCTCATCTCTTACGCCCATTTGCCCTCCACTTACTGATTTTCTTTAGGAGCACACACTCCTTTGTTACTCTGATGGGTGCCTCTGTCTCTGCTCTGCTTCCCTGCCTCTAAGCTTGGAATGTAACCAGAGCTATCCCCACTTTTTTTTGTTCAGTTCTGTCCTGTGATGTTTTTGGCTTGAGGTGGTATGGGTTGTCCTTACTCTCTGCCTGTAATCCTTCACGGATTCTTCCAAATTTCTGCTCTGCTAAGGGCACCCCCTTCGCCTTCTTTCCCCCCCAGTGCAGCTATGAATTTTTTGGGTTTACAAGTCTGTGTCCTCGTTGTAATTAGCATGATGTCTTATCCCACCCCCCACCCCTCAGTAGAGTAGCTGTTACTTTGTACTCTCTGGATTGTTTATGGGAGGGGGATTGTTCTCAAGGCCTCAGGCCACTTTTACGGTATGTGGCAGTCCTTTATTTTAACAGATGAATTAATATCAGAAAGGGCTGCCATCATGTTTCCATTGCTGGACAAGTCTTAGATCTGACTCATCAGCCTGCTGAACTGGTCCTTTTGTAAAGACATGGATACCACCCCAGCTTTTCTTATATCCCTGTTTTTAACTGCTGGGGCTTGCAGAATGTGATACAAGTTCAATGCCGTTTCCTTCAAGAACTAACTCTTCTTTTTCTTCCCAAGGAGACTGAGTATTAATGTGATTGAAGTCCCTCTTCAGGGTTCCCCTGGGTCGCTTCACAATAACTGTGTGTCCCTTCAGCGTGCTGTCGACATTTTCTGGAGTGTTGACATTCTGGTTGCTGGGAATGGTCTTCATTCTTACTGTAGATGTGGCAGTCCTTTCTTAGGGTATTTCCCTGTCTTGGGATGGTGAGGAGCTGTAAGTCTGGTTGATTTTGAGGTGACTGCCCTCCCCACCCCCAGCCCCCACTTCCAAGGAGGAGCCAAGAGAAGAGAATGAGAGCCAGTGGGACTGTGGGAAGAGTTGTGAAGGCTGTTTTTCCTTGGATCACTGTTTGGATGCTGGCAGAATCTGGCCAGGTGGAAAGTGAGGGAACCATATCCCACTGTGGTGGCATTTCTTGCCTTCTCTGGGATTGTTTCTTGATCCCAGATCAGACTGAAAAGTGATTTCACAGAAATCTCTCATTTCAGTTTCACAACAACTTTGTAAGGTAGTGGTGTTTGATATTCTCATTTAACATAAGGAAACAAGATGTATTAGAGTTCTTCATAAAAACAGAATCAGCAGGTTATATGTATATATATGAGATTTATTATAAGGAATTGGCTCCCGTGACCTTGGGGGCTGGCAGGTCTGAACTCTGTAGGACAGGCCGCAAGCTGGAAACTGATAAAGGTGCTGCTAAAGTCCTTGTAGGAATTCCACAGGGGAAGATGGCCTGCTGGAAGTTCTGGCTTCAGCCAGTACTGAGGTAGAGTCCCAATTCCTCTTTCAACCTTTGAACTCCTCAGTTCTGGCTTTTAAAATCTCCAATTGATTGGATAAGGAGACCCCACATTGCTGAGGGGAATAATCTCTTTTGTTTTTTGTAGATGCCGTTGACTGATTATACATGCAAAGCCCACCTCAAAACACCATCACATTAACAAGCAGGCCAGTGCTTGAGCAAAGAACTGGACATCATAACCTAGCGAAGTTGACACATGAAATTAGCCATCTCACAAGGTGAAAGTTCTGCCAATATGTGGCGGTCCAAGATGAGCGACTGAGTCTTCAGCCTCATCATCTGAAGCCCATTTCTCAGTGTCAGCTCCTGTGAAACTGTCCTCATGACACTACCCAGCAGTACATGATCTTGTATTTTTTAATACTCATATTAAATTTTTGTGTCTCTTGTTCTCTGTTATCGTTTCATCAAGACTAGTTGTTAGATTGTAATATATAATGTTTTATATTATATAAAATATTATATAATATAAATTATATTTTTTATATTATATAATATTATATATTATATATTTATAATATATAACATTTCACTGTAGGTTCCTGCAAGTAAAATTATTACGATTAACTCACTTGATATTTTTAAGGTTTCTTTTTGAATCCCCCAATTTTAAAAGGGTATTCTATGATTAGAATATAATTCATTTACTGCTTATATACTGGGTCAAATTGTCTGTCTTGCAAGGAGCCTTTTGTCTCTCTCTGCTGTTCTGCGGTCTCTGTCATCACCGTGTACTTTTCACATGAATGACAGTATTTCTTTCAAAAGGTTCCTGAAGGAAAATGAATGTCATCCATCCTACATTATGGCATTCATTCTCCTTTCAGGGATTATTTTGAAGTTTCATTTTCATGTTATCCAGTTGTCTGAAAACTTGCCTTGAATTAAACTTCTATGGGTTATTCATACAGATAAAAGCAGAATTTAGGTGATTCTTTCCTTCCTCCCCCTGACTAAAGAAACTCAAAATTTTGTATAGGAGAGTTGGCTAACATGAATTGAAAGATTTGTCATGTGTTTTTCTCATAACTAGCACATATTATGTTGAATGTTAGGGAGGGCAATGACATGAGATTGTAATTTCTCCTGTAACAGGCAAATTTGAAAATGGAAACATGAGAAAAGAGGCACTCTCTCCAATGCTGTCACTTTTTTAAAATAAGAAAAACAACTAAGATCTAGTCTTCCATAGAAGTAATATTTTATTCATCAACAAGAAAGAAGTCTCTTCCTAAACACAAATAGTGGATTTCAAACCATGCAGACACCAATTATCATTCTACTCAGAGAACATTTCAGAATGTCACAGGGGCGATCTTGGGAATTTCCACAGCAAAGGTCGCTCATTTACTACTCCAAGTCATTTCTTTGGCATGCTAGTGACAGGTGAACCTGTGAGATTGAGTTAGCTAGGTCGCTCAAAACTGCCTTTATAAAAGAGAAGATGAAAAGTCTATTGCTAAGAGGTAAATCCCATTAAATTCAAATGCATCCTAAACTATTAAACAATATTAGATTGTTAGAAGGAGCATGAAAGGGTTGATTGAAATAAAATCTGCCTTTGCAAGCTTTCAACTGAATTTATTGGAAGGGGCTTTTCGGAGTAATTTATGTAGGGTTAACAAATTGGGAATTGAAGGGTGGTGGAGGAAAGTGGCAGGGCTCTGAGAATGAGCAGTATCTGATGCACTACAATGACACATTTAGCCCGTCATAATGGTGATGCTGAACATGTGTATAGGATCTTTAGGGTTTTGCAAAGCACCATCACATACATTATCTGTTCACATCTTCCCAGAAACCCTGGAGGGCTGGGTGTTCTATTTTACTAATATCACTGTTTTACTCATTCAGTGTCCCAGAATCATTCAAAGTAGAGACCCTGAAAAACACCTCTGTTAGTCAACTTGCTCGAAGAAAAATATCTAGTGTTTCCCTTTACCTGAGTATTATAAATAACTTTCAAGGCAAATAAAAATGTGTAAATTGTGTGGCTAAGATAAACTGAAAAAGATTGTTTTCCCTCCCCAGAAATTTAAGGAAGGAACCCATGGCTCTTGTATTACTGCACATCTTGAATTTGTTTTTGAGTGAGTGCTTCACATGGAGGCAATTCTTCGGAACTCCACACTCCCCTTTGCTACTGCATATACTGTGGGAATGGAGGAAATGACCTATTTATTTGAAACAATGACTTAATTTTCTGGAATAACTCATGGAGTTACTTATTTATGCCAGAAGTGAATAGAAACATGATTTTTTAAAATGTTATAATTAATTTTTATTGTATTTGAATTATTATTTACATTTATAAATGTTTGTTGCTATTCTTTTTAAAAAAATTTTTTTAAAGATATTTAGATTACATAAATGTTACATAAAAAATATAGGGCATTCCCATATGCCCCACTTCCCACACCGCCCACATTTACCCACATTAACAACATCCTTCAGTAGTGTGGTATATTCATTGCAACTGATGAACACATTTTGGAGCATTGCCACTAGGCATGGATTATAGTTTACATTGTAGTTTACACTCTCTCCCACACAATTCTGTAGGTTATGGCAAGATATATAATGGCTCCTGAGGGCTCTGGAGACACCCAGGCACTATGGTCAGGGCAGATAGCTCATGAGTTTGGTGCCTTACCAGTAGGCCTTAATATGGGGTTTGTGCTCCCCAGTGTGACAGAATTGGACACAGTTGTGGTTTCCCTACATATGGCTCTTCTGTCCCTTCTATTTGAAACTATATTGGTGCTGGAGTTGGTAGGTGTACGTTCAAGAGACTTGAATCTTTGGGCTGTCCATGTGCCAGCTGGGCCCTGAGCCTCAATGGAGTTGCAATATTACTGTCCAATTCATTGGACTCACCCAGGACAACTAACGAGGAAATGATGATGGACAACCACTATCCCAACGAACCAAGAGAGTCTACAACTGCAAGCAAGAGAGTCCCATCCATCGGCCGTATGAGACTGAAGCCCCCTCTCAATTAGAGGTGGAGTGGGCATCACCATCCCAGAATCCTTAGGATTTGGGAATGAACTATGGACTAGTGTAGACTTTCTGGTATTCTACTATAGACTTATTGTGATTCTAGCAATGGAAGAACTTATATTATTGATGTGGAGGCAGTGGCCACTGGAGGTTCTGAGGTCAGGGAGAGGGAAAACGGGTGTAATACGGGGGCGTTTTCAGTACTTGGGCATTGTCCTGAATGATATTACAACGAAACTTGATTTTTATGAACGTGAATCTGACAAAGGACCAAGCCACTTGGCAGAACCTTGTAGACAGTTATACTTCCCTCCTTCTAAGAGCTCACCTGTCCTACAAAGGTGTATATTGCCAGGCTGGAAAGGCAGTGCCTGGGCACATGGATACTTAAGGCTTGCTTGTTGAGGGAATGCTGTTGGCGACGTGTGTTTTTACTCCTCGAAGCTCCGGTTATTCAGGCCTAATGACAGCTGTTTGCCTGATGTGATCTTAGGTTCTTTACATGTCTTGAAAAAATTTTTTTTCTTATTAAATTATTTTTTCTAGCTTGCTCTCTTTTGCTTCATAGATGAATAATTCCATCTTCATGGGATTAAATGTAATTATAAATTAATTAAATTAAGTATGTAACTATTTTATTTAGAAAAATGGAGAATATTATCACATCTGTGGGTCCAAGTTGAAGAAGTTTCAGATGTTTCTATTTTCTCATGTATTGTTCAGATCATTTAAAAATAAAACACATAAAACATAACTGATAAAGCTGAAGTCTCTTGGTGCTCCATCCCAAACCCATGCCCCCCTTTCTGACTTTCCAACATAGGCTCTGCCCTAAACTTGGCATGTCACCTTCCAAACTATTTTGGCTTATATGGCTCCATAAAATTATTTTAAGTTATTATTTCCAGTTTAAGTGTGTACAGTCTTCTGTGTTCCTC
>JAQZBX010052415.1:0-19142 GCA_029593785.1 Cabassous unicinctus
TGGGATTTCAGCTAGGTTAGTCCATATGGTCATCTATTAGGGGGCCTGAAGACTGTGGGTGATCTCAAAAACCATATGTGCTGTGATACCTAGGAACAACTGGGGCTTGGCTAATTACGTGGCAAGAAACTAAATTTGGAAGTAACTCATTTTTATTTAGCAGAATCCAAACCTCAGTTATTTTTATACATCGCTTGTTTTGTATATCATTAACTTTGAAATGGGGCTGCAAAAAAACATATCTGTTTTCAGTAGAGACATGTCTCAAGCGACCTGTTTTACCAATATCATGCCTCTTATTCTATGGAGAAAAAAATTTAGAAGTCAAGAGAAACAATATTGTAATTCTCCGTTAGCTGAGCGGCACTGAGGATGGTGCCACCAGTGGGTTGTCATTGGTATTACAGCTGTGAATGACCAGGGTTACCTCAATGTGCCAAGTCTCCTTTAGTTTCAGGGCTGAGGTAAGAATACATGAATGTTCAGCCACTGGGATTGTGGTAGTAGCCTAGGGGGAGTGACTAACTCCAGGAGTGGGCACGAGGAGAGTCAAAATAGATGGAAAATAAAGGTCTGAAAAGATGATCACCAAAATCATGAGATGAAGGGAGATGATTTAAATGATTCAGCTTCCCCAAGTCCTGTGTACTTTTAGCTGTGGAATTATCCATCATATCTTTACTCTGTTGTCTGCTCCTAGGTGAGCAGCCTCTTTTGTAAGAGGCTATTTCATTTAAATACTCTACCTTCCTCAGATCACTTCAGCACCATTTACAAATACAGTAAAAAGTATCACCAGGGAATAGGGAATAGCAGAGAGAGCAAAGTTAAAGGACATTCAAAGTATTGATAGTATTCAGAGTTGTGTTCCCTCTTTAAATTCACCAATTAATTATTCACTTTATCTTCAATTTCACATTGATCATTAGACCTGATTAAAGAAAGGTCAATGATATTGAGAAGCTCATTCTCCATTCAAGATTGGTGCAAAATATTATATTATGAAATCAAAGAAAATTATTTTTACATAAAAGATAAGTAGGGAAATGTCTTTATGATGACTGATGTATTTATTTAGAAGAAATTCTATACCTCCAAAGAGGGAAATAGATATTTTACATTTACAGAACCACTTTTCTACTGCAATATCTTTCTGAACAATTTACACTGGATTAAGGAGCATTAACTCCGATCCTCCTTCTTAGGTTACATGTAGTCTACATTTGATGTTTAGAGGCAAATTAAAAGGTTCAATTAAACTTAATATAAATATAAATTTAATTTCATTTTACAGGTTAAAAAACAAAAGCGTATGGGGATAACATAATTTCTATTATGTTGTTTTAAATTTTGTTCTGGCTTGTGATTTTAAAACTTGAAAATATGCCAGGGAGATGCCACATTCAATTCAGCAATGTGTTGTCAGATTGTTAGGAAGTAATTTTTTTCTTGAACAGAAGTAAATCATTTGGGTAATATTAACTTTTATGTTCAAAATTGACTTGTGTTACTCTCAAAATTACACTTAATGGAGAACAACAAAAAGGGAGAACTAATGCTTAGGCATGTGGAGCATTCTGGACATTTTAAACACTGAATTCTCTCAGTACAAAGTATCACTAAGAAACAAAATTCATTTTATGTTTGTGGAAACTGATTTAGAGAATGTTATTGAGAATATGAGTGGTTTAGCCATGTAGCAACAGTGTCATAAGTATGAGAAGCATGTTCCTGTTACTGGGTCTACAACAAGGATGCTGGATTTCATACTGAACATAAATTCCCAGTTAGTTTTGGTGAGCAACTATAATTCATAAGACACCATACAATTTTCATTCAAGATAAAGGCAATTAAAAAATAATTATCCAATGGAACAATGATATTGTGGTGATTGAGCTGGATCTAAAATAAGATTGTGACTCCAGATGATGAGAATTCTCCCATCAAAAGTCCTGTATGTATTTTCCCTGAAATGTTTTTGGCAGAGTCTTACAAAGAATAAATCGTTTTACTGAACTATTCAACAAATATGTACTATATATATCAGTTAGAGCCCAGTTGGGAGACAGAAACCACATACTTAGGTAAGCAGAGTAAATATAATATAAAGAATGATTAACTAAGAATACAGTTACTAACTAAGTACCTGAAAGGGTAAAGAGAGAATTTTAAGTGTCATGAAGTAGCAACTGCAGGAAGCTTCTACCATCCCACAAAGCTGAGCAAAAACAATGATGAATAAGGCAATCAGTAAATCTACAGATTATAGGCCGATAGATACATTATGATCACATAAGGCAGAACCATATCCTGAATAGATATCTGTTTCAGCAAGAATGAATTTCTGCCCCGTCCATGATGGAAGAGGTCCACTGTAATCAATCTGTCATCAAATGGCTGACTGGTCCCCTAAGGACATAATGCCATATTAAAGGCATAGTGTTGGTTTCTTCTGTTGGTTGGCAGGGAAGTCTGTAGCAGTTGTAGACAGGTCAGACTTAGGGAGGGTCACTTTTTACATGGGCCCATTGAGCAAGCACTGGATGTTTGAGGAAAAAGAACAACTGATGTTTGAAAAACACACTGTTCACCTAATTACTGAAAGTCCTTTTAGTAGTTAATGCTCTTTGGTAAATATTCACATGGAACATAAAAATCCTCACATCCTGTACTTACTCTGAAAAGTCCATCTACATGCCTATTACCCAGATGACCTCATCACCATGCTTTCAATTCTGTTCTTTCCAAATCCCTAACCATCCAGTCAAATCATTAGTTACCACCTGTAAATTAGTGCAGATATGTATTTCTGACAATCTATTTCCACAAAGAGTGAAAAGTCAAACATAATTTTCAAAGGTCTTCCCACGGAGAGGATTTCCTTTCACTATTATTCTTCACGCAACCTCTAAGTAGGGTTTTAATGCTACAGAATTTCATTATTAGTTGTTGCTGTCATTTCAACCAAACCATCTGGAAACCAGGATCAATGTTTTTTTCTCCTCAATTAAGTAGTCAAAAGAAATTCCCCCAGGAGCCAGTAAGTGTAGATTGAGGGAGAGGATTCAGTGCATCAGGAGTCTGTGTCAAAGAGTCTGAGACTGGAACTCAAGCATCTTATTTATGTTTTTGGACCTGCTCAAACTTGATCTTTTATATACCATTTCCATTTGTTGATTTATGGCAGATATACCTGGAAAGTGTTATGGTTTGGTGGGTCAGATAATATCCAGTTTATTATGGGCACTTGATGTCACATGATTAAGTGTTCGGTCTCTACCAGAACCCAGTATAACAAGCTAGGTGCTATTTCCCAAGAAGAGAATGGTAATCTTCAGAACAGAGCAAGTATTTGATCCAAAATCCTTGAGGTATAATTCTTTTATAGCTGCTTGCCAGACAGCCCATTCAACACCATTTGTCACAGCTGTTAAGAATATCTTTGGATGTGCTAGATCTTTAGGCCCAGGTGGAAGAGCAGCTTGCACTGACCTCTAGACTTAGTACAGAATTTTGCTCTGTTTTTCACTCAAAACTGGAATAATTCTGGATTACTTTATACATAAATCAATCAGAACACACAAATGTGTAATATGTTGCCTTCCAAACAGAAAAAAGCACATTAAATATTGTGCTTCCTTTTTGTGGTAGGTTTTGCAAGATGCCACAACTTGTCTTTCACTTTAGATGGGATATTTGAACATGCTCTAGGCCACTAAACCATCAGAAACTTCACTGAGGTGACACGTAGCTAAGTTTTTGTGTGGTTTAATTCCAGCTCTCTACTTCAAATGTGTCTTATTAAGGCATTTAAAATACTTGCTATGCCAAGCTATTTGAGTCCAATTGGGATATTTTCATTTTATATGGGGACAGTGGAATGTTGGGTGGAATGGCATGATGGGCAAGATCTCTTGACTGTATTACAACAGAGTACAAGAATGGACTTGCCCCAGATGTAAGACTGTGAAGGCATACTCTTGTCCCTGTGAGGTAAAAGCAAACTGCTTCCAGCCATCTTTACAAATTTTTATGGAAAGAAAAACACTTTCTAGGTCATATATGCAAAACAGATGCCAGAGTCTGTGTTGATTTCTTCTGGTAAAGAAGATGTTCATCTTTACCACCTGCAGTTGCAGTCACCAAGTGATTGATTTTATGATAATCCATAATCATTATCCAAACTCCATCTGCCTTCTGCATAGGCTAAACAGGAGAGTTTAATGAGGATGTGATGCCAATACTTTTCTCAAGTCTTTGAGGGTAGCCCTAATTTCTTCAATTTTCCTATGGCTATTCTATTTTGGTTTAATATACTGGTGGGGGAGGATATTTCTAGGGCTTCTCTTTGGGCCTTTTGACCATAATGGACTTTATTCTTGTGGATAAAATTCACAATGGTGGATGCTGTGTTTCCTGGGGAAGTGTATTTTAGGACTGATAAACTCATTTCTCCAGCTGGGTATGTAAGCTATATACAATACACAGCTGCATACTACTTCAGAAATTTCCCTGAGCTAAAGGAAGCAGCTTCACCTAAAGTTGTGCCCACTCCCTGGGGGGCATCACACACACAGTGACTGTTAAATACAGGGGTACAAAGGCCTGGCTCCCTTGCCTCAAGTCAAAGTATCCCTAAATAATTATTCCATCTTAGAGCTTCCTGTGGCATGAATTGTAACTGTAATACAACTGCATCACAGCCCAAATTATTTTCCTGTCTAATTTTGTATCCCTTTTTTCCTCACCAGTATTTTTCTCAGAGCACTCAATAAGCCCCTCCTGAATAAATAACTCAAAGTCTCAGAATCCATTTCCTTGGGACCTGAATAATGACAGTAGGTGTGAGGAGTTGTCCTAGGAAGAAGATTTTAGAGTTAGATAACCAGCAATTCAACTTGCAATGAAGATTTCATGACTTGTAATTAACCTCTCATATGGTTAAAAGTTTTACCAGTGGTGAACTGGGATTAGATACCAGTGGAAGGGCCTGAAAACCCACAAGAGAACTGTATTCTTCAGGAGGGCCTGTAGAATACCCTGCTCATTAGAGTAATAAGGAAAGTGCTGGTGAGGGGGTATCAGTATCATTGCAAACCCTAAAGGTGGCTATTTTCTATAGTTCAAGTCTAACAATAGGAGAGAGTGTGGAAGACCTGGGTTCTCTGATAATGATGAGGATGATAAGATCCCCAAAATAATAGAGTACAAGTAGTGACACTTATTCATCAAAAGCAAGGTTAGCACAATTATTGTAATGAGCAGGAGGAATAGAGTGGAACACAAGAAGGCCTGCCCAGCAGAAATTTATGGGGGTGTTTAATAAAATATGATGGTTCCAGAAGCAAGATAGATGGGAATCCAACAAGGATTTTGTTTAATGTATACAATCAAAATAAATCCAGGATGGATGATTAAGGGTCTGCAGCAACCTGCTGAATAAAATATTACGATCCTTTGAACTGTATCTAGACCTGAGCCAGTTTTCAGGCCCAGAAGCCACAACTGAAGAAGGAGCTGGATTGCCAAAAGGAAGGATCCTTCAACACCATGGCAATTTTATACAGAAATTTTATTCCTGTATTCCTTTTCCCAAAATGACTGATAGCTATTTACTCAGGTTACATATAATGAGAAAAGAATACTGTTAGACATTTCGAGGACTGTGGATCATAAAGTATGGGTTGACACCTATTCTGAGAGACCCCAAATGTTGTCATCATGGCCCTTCTATTAGAGTGAGAAGTGTGTGGGCAACAGGTAATAGTTGCAATTGTTGCTCAGGTTAAGATCCCAGTGGGTTGCCTGTGTCTACTTACCCAACCAGTGATCATTTCCTTGGTTTCCTAATGTATAATTGCAATGGATATATTTTGTAGTTGACAGAACCTCCACATTGGTTTCTTGGTTTGTAGGGTAAGAGCTATCATAGTGGTTAAGTAGAAATTTCTGAAACTTCCTCTCCCAAGCCAAGATGGTAAGTCAAATCCAATATTGCATACTGAGGAAACTACATAGATTGTTGCCATTCTTAAGGACCTTAAAACTTAGGGTGGTAGTTCTCATAGTATCTTCATTTAATTCATCAGTCTGCCCCTGCATATACCAGACAGATCCTGAAGGATAACAGCAGACTACCACAAACTTTAACCAAGTAATTATTAGCCCACTTTGTAGCTGCTGAGCAGATATGATATCTTTGCTATAACAGATTAACACAGCTTTGGCTTTAAATATGGCTATTGAGCTAGTGTACTGGTAATCCCAGGGGGATATTCAGCAATGTCTGGTGTTATTTTTGTTGTCATGACTGGAATGTTAAGTAGAGGTGCAAGATGCTCCTAAATAACCTACAATGCCCAGGACAGATAACTGCAACAAAGAATTGTCCAGTACAAAATGTTAATAATAGTGCTGACATTGAGAGACCCTTATCCAGTGAATGCATTTTTTTCCATCTCCATCAAGAGAGAAGACCAGAAGCAGTACATATTCGTATAGGTCAAAAAAGAATATACAGGAGGATTGTGGGAACATGGCCTTTGGGTTAGGCAGATAAGGCTCAGCTCTCACAAAAACAACAGAGAAAGAGTGAAATCCTGCCTGGGGGTCTGCAGACAGGACAGTGCTTCTCAACTCTCAGGAGAGTGAGGGACAGAGAGACGAAGAAGCCAAAACAACACACTGTGAGTTACTAAACTTGCCGGTCACCGGGAAAGATTCTCCTCCCCTACCCACGAGATATTAAGCAGGGGTAAAACCCCTGGCGCATTGCAGCTGGCTGAGAGGAGAGCAGATGTCTTCCTCCCTGCCAGTTGTTACAAGGGAAAAGGATGAGTTGGAGGGCTTTTTTTCAGTGAGTTCGGCGAGCAGATCCCAGTTTGACTCTGACCAGATGAAAACATAGAAAACCCTGGAGAGATACACTTCTGCAGAAAGGTGTGCCACTGATCACCATCTGCTGGTCAGTCTGAAAATTACATGGACAGAAACTGCTTTTTGAGCCCACTTTACCCAACCCTTGGGAGAAAGTCTGTGCCCCATTAATCAGTCCCTGGCAAGATTTTGGTATTTTAAGCTGGGCAATTTTAAAGACTTGGGTTGAACCAAATATCAAAGAGCTGTGAAAAAATAATAACAATAGGCAAGAGAGAGAATTGGCTATCAGAGTAAATTCGTCAACATATCAGATGCATAGACATCAGCAAAAAATTACAAGCCATACTAGGAAACAGGAAGAGATGGCCCAGCCAAAGGAACAAACCAAATATTCTGAAGAAATTAAGGATTTAAGACAATTAAGCAATAATAATCACACAACTCTCCTAAATCATTTTAAAGAATTGAAATAAAATATGACTAAAGAGATAAAGGATATTAAGAAGACACTGAGTGAGCATAAAGAACAATTTGAAAGTCTGCAAAGAAAAGTAATTGACCTATGGGAATGAAAGACACAATGGATGAGATTAAAAATACATTAAAGGCACATAAGAGCAGGTTGAACCGCTTGAAGACAGAATCAGTAATTTTGAAGACAGAACATCTGAACTGGAAAAGACAGGAGAACAGAAAGAGAAGACAATGGAAAAAATGGAACAGTGTCACAGGGAATTAAATGACAACACGAAATGAACAAACACCTGCCTCATTGGCATTCCAGAAGGAGAAGAGAATGGAAAAAGGGCAGAAAGAATATTTGAGGAACTAATGACTGAAAACTTCTCTACCCTTATGAAAGACATAAATATCAATATCCAAGAAGGACAGCATACCCCAAACAGAATAAACATGAATAGATCTACCCAGAAACACCTACTATCCAGAATGACAAATATCAGAGATAAAGAGATTTTGAAAGCAACAAGAGAAAAGTAAAGCATCACATACAAGGGAAACTCAGTAAGATTAAATGCCAACCTTTCATCAAAAACCAAGGAGGAGAAAAGAAAGTGGTATGATGTATTTAAGGTATTGAAAGAGAAAAACTGCCAACCAAGAATTCTGAATCTGGCAAAGCTGTCCTTCAAAAATTAAGGGGAGTTCAAAGTCTTCACAGACAAACAAAAACTGCTAGAGTATGTTACCAAAAGACCAGAATTACTAGACATAGTAAAGGGAATGCTGCAGCCTGAAAGGAAAAAACAAGGCGAGAGACTTTTGGTTTTGTTGATTCTATTGTTTTTTTGTTCTTGATTTTGTTGATTTCTGCTCTGATCTTTACTATTTCTTTCCTTCAGCTTCATTTTGGATTAGTTTACTGTTCTTTTCTAGTTCTTCCAGGTGGTTCAAACTCATGCTCAAACTCATTCCCTCAAATATTACAATGACCAGTCTACTGCAAGCCAAAAATGTCTTAAAAAAGAAGAACGAAGTTGGAGGACTCTCACTTCCTGACTTTAAAGCATATTACTTAGCTACCGTGGTAAAAACAGCATGGTACTGGCATAAGGACAGACATATTGACCAATGGAACCAAATCGAGAACTCAGAAATTGACCCTCCCATCTACAGTCAAGTGATTTTTGGAGAGGAAGTGGAGAGATAAGAATGCTTATTCACTGTTCGTGGGAATGTAGAATGGTACAGCCACAGTGGAGGACTGTTTACAGTTCCTAAGGAAGTTGAATATAGAATTGCCGTGTGACCTGTCAATACCATTGCTAGGTATATACCCAGAAGAACGAGAACTGACTTGAATAGATATCTGCACACCAATGTTCATAGCAGCATTATTTATGATAGCCTAAAGTAAGAAACAACCCAGGTGTCCATCAACTGATGAATGGATAACAAAATTATGGAGTATATACATGATGGAATATTATGCAGCAGTAAGAAGAAATGAAGTTGTGAGACATATGACAACATGGATGAACCTTGGGGACATTATGTTGAGTGAAGCAAGCCAGACACAAAGGGACAAATACTGTATGATTGCCCCATTATGAGCTAAATATATTATGTGAAATATAAATATATTATGTGAAATATGAATATGGGTAGAATTGCATATATAGGACCATTTTTCTTTGAAGCAGAACAAAATGAATGTTCATAGTATAAAATTGTAAATATCAGACAAAAAAAAACCCCACATTATTCTAAGTGAAGGAAACCAGACACAGAGTACTACATATTGTATGATTCCATTTATAGAAAATGTAAATATAAATCACTTTATAATTATGAAAGGAGATTATTGATTATGTAGGTCTGAGGAAGGAATGCTAAGTGGTGTGGAGCCTTTCTTTTTGGAGTTAATGAAATCATTCTAAAATTTTTGAGATGATGAAAGTGCAACATTGTTATTGTACTAAAAGCCATTGATTATACACTTTGAATAGAATAGCCAGAAACAGCAGCTATGTACAGTGGGTGAAGCAAGAGAGATGGAGAGGTGAGGAATTTTCTTGTTTGTTTATTATTATTATTACTGAAATAATGAAAATGCTCTAATAATGATTGAAGTGATGAATGCACAACTATGTGATTATAGCATATACCATTGATCTTACACTTTGGAGGAACTGTATGTTTATTAATATGTATCAATAAAATTGATTTTTTTAAAAAAAGAATACACATTACACTCCAGGGCTGTTACTTCCCCCATCTTCTGTCATAATAGTCCAAAAACATCTGAAGCATTTGGACAGTCCACAAAATGTCACACCAGTCCACCACATTGATGATTTCATATTAATCAGAGAAAATGGCAAGAATGTTAAAGGACTTGGTAAAACCATGTGTTTCAGAGGGTGAAAGATAAAGCCTTCAAATTGTCAGGATACCTTAATATCACTGAAATTTATAGATGTCCAGTGGTCTAGGGATGCTGAGATATCCCCTCCAATGTATGGGATAAATTACTTCATCTTCCACTTCCCACAGCTAAGACAATTGTACAATGTCCTATAGGCTTCCTTGGGTTCTTGAACACTGGTGGGGGCGGAGGGGGATATACTCCACACTTAGGCTCAGATCCATTTACTAAGTGACACGGAAGATTGACTGCTTTGAGTGGGACCCAGAGAAGGAAAGGGCTCTAGAAGGTACTTGCTGGAGTATAGTACTGACACTTGGGCCATATTACCCAGAAGACTCCATGCTATTAGAGATGACTGTGGTGGGGAAAATGCTATGCAGAGTGACTGTTATGAGGCTGGGGCAGGGGTCCTGATGAGAGAGGTGGAGGCATGGATGAAAGCCTTAGTGGAGGAGACAATGAGATATATTAAAGAAATATATTCAGATATATTTAAGAATTAAAGATTTAGTGATAGATCGGATTTGGGGGTTATATAGAGAGTGGAAAATCAAGGATGATTTTCAGCCTGAGCAACTGAGCCCATGTTGGATGCATTAACAGAGATGGAGAATATTGGGGGAAGAGAACATTTTAAGTGTGTAGATGTGACTGGAGAAGGTATCTTCTGCAGCATAATAGAACAGGGAGGTGGCATCCCTACTTTTGTGCTTGCAGTGGACTGGTCATTGTAATATTTGAGGGAATGAGCTTGAGCATGAAGGGCTTCTTAAGCAGATTTGTAAGTCATCATTCCTTAGTGATCGCCTGGTTAATGAAAACATTGGAGGATTGGGTGAGGCAGTGGAAGTAACAGGGATCTTTCATTCAGTTGCTTAGCTAGAGAGGTGAAGCATGGAAATCCACCTGTTACTATTTATGTTAACTTACTATAGCTCTGAGCAATACTGGTCAGGAAAAACCTGTTGCCAATTCAACCTCTTCTTTATAGTAGTGCAGTGGATTTATGCTCATGCATCATGATCCTTAAGCAATAAAATCCAAGACCATCTGCAGATTTTGAAGGTTAGAGTGATTTTTAGACATGCAGCTGTATGAAGGATCATAAACAACCTATCAAAATCCCATTATCAGCAATATTAAATGCATCTGATAGGTCTAAATACTACAGAATTGAAGTTCATTGGGGAACACAAGAGATTGTCATCAGCTGTTGAAATTGCAGTGTTCTCTCTTAACAAAAGACCTTTTTCTAAACGTTGTGCAAAATCATGTTATTTTATTAATTTTTTTTAGTTTTAAAGAAGTTTTAGATTACATAAATGTTACTTAGAAAATATAGGAGATTCCCATATGCCTCACCCCCTCCCACTCCCTCACTTTCCCACATTAACAACATCCTTCACGGGTGTGGTACATTTGTTACAATTGATGAACACATTTTGAAGCATTGCTACTAACTGTGGACTATAGTTTACATTATAGTTTACACTCTGTCCTGCACAATTTTGTAGGTTATGACAAAATACATAATGGCCTGTATCCATCATTGCGATGTCATGCAGGACAATTCCAATGTCCTGAAAATGCCCGCATATCACACCTATTCTTCCCTCTCCCTCTCCTTTATAGCAATGATAAAAGTTCTTCCATTGCTAGAATAATCATAAGTCTATAATAGAATAATAATAAGTCTACTTTAGTCCATTGTTCCTTCCCCAGTCTTTGGGATTTTGGGATGGTGATGCCCACTCTGTTTCTAATTGAGAGGGGGCCTAGATCCCATGGGGTAGGTGGATGGAACTATCTTGCTTGCAGTTGCAGACACTCTCTGTTCCTTGGGATGGGTGTTGCCCATCATCATCTCCTTGTTAGTTGTCCTGGGTGAGTCCAATGAACTGGAGAGTGAATGCAGTTTTTTACATTTCCATCAAGAGAGAAGACCAGAAGCAGTACTCTGAGATTCATGGCTCAACTGGCACATGGACAGACCAAAGATCCAAGTCTCTGGGACATATATTTAATAAGTATAGTGCTAATTGTAGGTTCAAATAAAAGAAGGCAGAAGAGCCATATGTAGGGAAACTATAATTGAGTCTAACTCTTACACTGGGGAGCATAAATTCCAAAGTAAGGCCCACTGACAGGGTACTGAATTCCTGAGCTTGTCTGCCCTGCCTATAGTTTCTGGATGTCTCTAGAGCCCTCAGGAGCCCTGCTATTTGAGGCAGTTTACTGTGGTAGTCAATGAGATCCTGCTGAGACATGCACAAGCTTAACCTCTGGAATGACCTCCCAACTCACTTTGAAATCTCTTAGCCATAAAAACTCATTTGTATTTACCACTTCCCCCTTTTGATAAAGGTGTTTTTCCAGATGTATTGCTAGTTGGCACTTGGTAATAATCCCTTGGTGCCAAGGAGACTCATCCCTGAGAGTCTTGTCCCATGCTGGGTGGAAAGTAGTATGTTTAAATGCTGAGTTTGGTTTATAGAGAGGCCACATTTGAGCAACAAGGAGGCTTTCAGGAGGTAAGTCTTAGGCAACATATAATACTAGGCTAAGTTTCAATTTCATAAGAAGAGGTTCATAAGTACAATCATCAATATCAATGGCCTGGCATAATGGTCTGTCTTCCTTCACTAGCCACTGCCCTTGTACTCAAGGGATTTTTGCTGTCCTATTAGAGAATGTAGCAGAAGTCCCCAGGAAATTCTATATTTTTTCAGTTATTGCATGGGTCTCCACCCACTGAGACAATACCCCATGACCTCTTGAACATAGTTGTATGCCTTAGAGGCATGTCCCAAGTGAACCCCTTTCCAAGCTTCCCCCCATCACCGACACATCACACCAGTTATCCTCCCGTGCCACAGTTGTGACTCATCTGTGATCCAAAACCTCTTCAAAAATGAAGCCAACAAAATAACCAAATAAAATTAATGAGAAAATGAAATAATAAGTGTTAAAAGTAACTAAGTATTAAAAATTTTTTTAAATTTGAAATAAAATAAAATTTTAGACATTGTATCTTCATCAATGTAATATCTGTTGCCTTGTATGTACAGTGACATTTTCTTCTGTATATTCCCCCAGTGTCTTATTTATTTCATTTTATCTTCAAAGAAGCTCTAAGTTACAGAAAAGTCACATAGAGAATACAGGGGATTCCCATATACACAACACCCTCCCCCTTTTCCCCTCTCCCCTATTAATAACATTTTACATGCGGATGATATATTTGTTACAATAGATGTACAAATATTTAAGAATTGCTACTAACCATGGTCGATGGTTTACATTATGGTTTACATTTTGAACCATACACTTTTATAGGTTTTGAAAAAATTTAAAATGACCTATATCCCTTATTGCAAGATCATGCAGAACAATTCTAATTCCCTAAAAACGCCACACGGTCCATCTATTGTATTCTTTCCTATCCCTCCCCTCGGGACCTATAGTAACCACTAAGTTTCAGTTTTTGAAGAATAAGATTCATAGTTACTTGCAATAACATATTAAAAATTCTTAAAGTATCTTAGCAGATTAAAGAGCCCAAGGAGTGCTGCAATAAAAATATCTGTTTTTTTTTTGTATAACCTACAGTTTCCAAATGAAGTTGTTCATTCTTTGTGCATCATAAGTAATGTCTCAAGAAACACTAGTATCACACTGATATATTTTGACAACACTGCTATAGATAATTTAGACATAACCTGCACCTTCCAACTATGCAAATACTGGGGTTTAAAACTTAATGCATTGTTTTTTCTCTTGCTTTTCCCTGTTTATTAGTAAGGTGAACATCTGTTGAGATGTTGAATGAAAGGTCAGAAGGCTTTCAGGGTTGCTGTTTGTGGTTGTGGATAATCCAAATAAGGAAAGAAGCTCCAGAACATATAGGAGATGGAAACCAGTGTTCTGGGGCAATCAGTCATTTGGAAACAGAGTCCTGGGACTTTTATTGATATAAGTACAAGTTGTGGCATGGTGTTCTCTCCATTAAACTATTTTTCAAAATAGTGATATTGAAGGGCTTCTCATCATTGTCATCTGTGTAGCCTGAAAACTTAGCACAGTACATGCCAGGCTCTTAAAAAATATTTGTACAAAGAAAGAATGAATGATCAGCATTCCTGCCATGGCATTCGTGGACCTTGATAAGGTTTTATGGACATTATCCAGCCAATTGTACTTCTAGGTGGTCTAGAGACACTGCTTTGGGACCTTTTATAATGTGCCTTGAGTCCTGCATTCCTTCTCTGGCCTGAATTTGTGTAGATTCTAGCAAACAGTTTTTTCCCCAACAGTCTTTTCTTGCGTGTCTGTTGGTCTCCCACTCACGCTTTATCTTGCTCTGTCTCTCTCTCTCTCTCTGCATGTGTATATGTTCCAGAGAGAGAAAGTGCTTTGCTTTTTATTTTCCCTTAGGAAAGGGGCTTCTAAATAAGTCAGGCTATTAGGAATATTCTAAAAGGGCCTGGGTGTGCACCAGAATCAATTAGGATTGAGACACTGGCCATATTTCTCCTTTCCTGCTGAGTTTACTTGGAGATCTACATCTTTGTCTGACAGCTCATGACCTCTTAAAAGGTTTTAGGAGATGCTGACAAATTTAGGATGTTGACTTGTCTAGCCCCAAGAGTGATTACAGATCTATTTTTCTTTAATATTGCTTATTTTATACAATCAGAAAGAGGTCGACCATATTAAATAAGGCAAGAAGACCTTTAACCAATATGACAAATCTCTACAAAGTAGAGAATATCTTAAATACCTTAATTATATCTAGATCTGTTCTTTGGTCACTGAAGAGTTCCAAGAGAATTTTCTCTAAATGTAAGGTTTCTAACCATTTCTATTACCCTTGTATTACAAGCTTTTTTTGTTTTGTTTTACCATTTTTCTATTCTAAGTGATGTAATTAAAAGTGAAATACAAGAGAATTCTGATAGAATAATATTTGGAGCCATCCTTTCATTTTTTTTTCTGACCATTGGGAAGACACACTACATTATTAATGTTGTCATCTCATTAGGTTAAAAGATTTAGGACCTATCAATATTTTATATTTTTCTCTGTAGTGCTCAGACACTTGGAGAAAAATACTTCTATCTTCTTTTTCATTAACGAGAGAGATGAGACTGTAAATCAAATTCCCTTACCATCCCCACTTGTGTTGTATGGAATTTCATGCTACAGAGAAAAGATGGCAATTACAATGCTTGATTAAATTTGATATAGCATAATTACTAAATTTATTTACTAGGAACTTAAAGCAGTGTCATTTACATAAATTTAGTTGGTTATATATAATATTTCATGAATGTCCATGGGACAAAAGAAACAAGAAAAATTATCTATTATCTGAAGACTGTGCAAAACAACAACATAAATTGATATGGAGAAATAATCTAATCCATGTGTGATCTTGTTTTTCTTTGTAAATCTAATCTATATACTGATGAGTGCAATTTACCTATCTGTATAATAAGTACAAGTCTACTTCCTCTGTATGTGTGTTTTTCAAACAAAGATTATAGGTCTTTGAATGCAGACAATATGCTAGTTTCATGTATCATTTATATATTTACACATATTAACCACTGTTTAGAGAATTCTACCTCAGCTATTTTAATGTGTGTTTAGAAGATGTAGTACTTAATATTTTCTTGTTTATTTGTGGGTCTCCACTCACTAAGATAACACACTATGAGAAGATGAATACTTTCATATTCCATGGAAGCATGCCCCAGGTGCGCTCTATACCACATATCCCACCACCCCCAACGCCTTGCACCAGTAACCTTCCCCTGCCATATTTGCCAGAACATTCCCACCATTGTAGTTTAACCACAGACATACACATCCCCAGAGTTCACCTGCTCCTTCCCCTAGTCCTCCTCCCAGTTCCATGGATAGTCCAACCCAACTCCCCCATCCTACTCTCCTTCACATTCCAGCACCGTCGTGCCCAATCACATCACTGCACCACTATCACCCCCATCCACTGCCCAATGACCCCTTCCACCCTATAGATTTTGCCCATATTGAGCATTAGCTCACCACCCTCTACTCCTTTTCTGTCTCCTGATAACCTGTCTTCCAGACTCTAGCTCTGTGAGTCTGCTCAATTTGCTTAAGTCATATCAGTGAGGTCATGTAGTATTTGTCCTTCATGACTGGCTTACTTCATTCAACATAAGGTCTTCAAGATTCATCCATGTTATCCTGTGTGTTAATACTGCAATCCTTCTTATAGCTGAGTAATATTCCATTGTGTGTATATACCACACTTTGCTTATCCATTCATCTGTTAATGGACACTTGGGTTGCTTCCAACTTTTGGCAATAGTGAATAATGCTGCTTTGAACATTGGTGTGCATATTTCTGTTCATGTCCCTGCTTTCAGTTCTTCTGGGGGCTCTTTAGAGCAGCTTTACTTCTGGCTCAACTTCTCAGGGAAGAAATTTTGGTGAATTGGTTCAGGCTATAACCCAAGCTGAAAATTCTAGATCTTCCATTTATTGCCTGTGGTCTCTCAGGTCTCTAAGACTAGTTTCTCACCTGTAAAATGGGTGTAAAAATTACAACTTGAGATTATGACAAATAAGTGAATCAATACATATATTAATAAAATATCTAAAATAAACTAAGGGCTTTATACCTGATAAAATTATTAGGTTATAGGGAAAATTTGTTTCAAGACGTCCTAAATGATAGCTGGAACTGGGGAATAGGAAACAATTGGGGCAATTAGGAGTCTCAACCTGTTGGGAAGTCATGTAGAAACAGGTTTACTACTCGAACAATGGTACCATCTGTGCATGGTAGAATTCCGCTTTCTTCCTGAGGAGTGGGAAAAGGCACCCAGGACAGGGATTATGTCTTTTTCATTTTTTGTAATCCCAATAACCCAGCATGGTGTCAGAAACCTAGGAGATGCTTAATAAATGTTTATGGCTATATCTGGCTACTTGTTGCTGTTAAATCTTGGTACAAGCAACAAGAGACTGTCCTCCCATATAATGTTAAAGGAAACATATGAAGTCTTTACCAAGGGTTACTAAAAAAGAAAAAAAAAAACTGGAATAAATGAAACGACATGTCATGTTTCTGAATTAGAGAGTGTAAATATTTTAATATTATTTTTCTCAACTTAAATTACATGTTCATTATCTTCAATAAGAATTCCAATGAAATTAGATAGATAGATGATAGATAGATAGATAGATAGATAGATAGATAGATAGATAGATAGATAGATAGATAGATATAGATAGATATAGATAGATAGAGAGATGGATATGTTTTGGAAACTTCCAAGGTGATTTGAAGTTTATTCTGACAAAAACAGTCTAAAAATTTGGGAAAACTTGTCATGAGTGGGAAGTATCCTACTAGATATAAAAACAAAGGCTTGATCTAATCCTATGATTTTCAGTGACTTTGATTTTGATTTGACTTTTTTTTTTATTTCTTTAAGACTCAGCCCTGTTTATTTGGAGAAGTGGTTGGTCATAATATCTATACTTGCTCATTGCTTATGGCCTCAAATCAGTGGTGCACCTAGCCCATTTGGTAACAAAGAAGATCATTTATTATCCTCCTCTTCTAAACAACAAAACTATATTCAGTAATAGTCATTAAATAAGATTAATATTAATGTCCAGAAAAATGCATGTGCCTTTTGGCTTGTCAGAGTAATAATGAATAATAAAATTATAGTTACTATTTTCAACACATCAAATTCATTAATGATTTTATGGCAGTTGATCTGGCATTTTTTTTGTATATTCACATTCAATAGACAGTACAGCCAGATTTGTCAATATATCTTCACTTATAGTTAGTCAAAGAATACTTTTTCTTTTTTTTTTACCATTTTAGACTCCCACCAACAGTGAAGGAGTGTTACTATTTCTCTGCATTTTTTTTTTTTTTTACCATTTTACACTCCCATCAAAGAATACTTTATATTAATTTTAATTTAAAAAATTATTCTTCTCTTGAAAAACAGAGACACAAATTGTTAGGAAAACTCTTATACATAAGGACATGTTTGACAGATTTGTAAAATCCCACTTCACAATAAATTCTAGAAATTTCAACCTTTTTTTTCCTTCAGGATAAATTCTAGGAATTTTCAAATGTCTTCAGTGGAAAATTTTAAACACAATTAAAAACTCCAAGTAGTCACATAGAATGGCAGAAGTGAAGTAACTCAAGTTCTATTCATCTTTACAATCATTGTGATGTTACTGTGTAAATATAGAAATATGTAGTCCATTGTGGGTTGGATATACAAACTGCTCATGAAGTGATCTCAACTTATTCTGACCTGTTGCAAACTTCCTCTTGAAACAAACAAAATTGACTGAGTCCTTATGTATTGGGGGACTGAATGTACAACTGGAAGTTCTCCAAATTAATTCTGAGGTACAAGACAATGTTTATTAAAGATTAATAAAACGTGTTGATTTGAGCATTACACATGTATTATTGAAACTCATCTGTAATTGCAGCAAATGAAAAATCAGAACAACAAAAGTTTGATTGCTTTCAAAAAAGAGTATTTTATCACTGACATTATTTGGGATTTCTGGCTACCTTTATTGCCTGTACCCAGAGCAGAGATTTCCCGTCTGCTCTTTTTTTTGGCACCCCGTTGTTAGAAGATGGTTTTTTTTTTGTGGGTTTTTCATATTTCTGATAGTTTTGTGAGTTGAGGCACTGGCTGCTTTGTTCCAGAATGTCTTTCCAAGGATGTTTGTACTCAGAATAGTCTTAGAAGACAGAAATAGGGTCTCCTTTCAAAACAAAGGGCAGGTTTGTTTACTGTCCAATATAATAAAGATAATGTCTCCCTCTCAGGTAAAAGACAGATGTGTTTACTGTCAATTAGAAAAGATTCAGGCTCCCTAACCTTAGAATTCTCTTCTGCAATATAACTCACTTTGTGTGAAACCATCACCCAGCCCTCTTCATGTCACCCTGGTGCAATCTGAGCTCAGCAAACTGGCACAAATGCTTATATTCTGGCTACTGCTATTGCAGTGAGCAATAAAGTCCTTTGTCTCTGACCCAGGAGTCTTGTGTCTTCTGCCAGCATCCGTGAAACTGCGGCAGGCTAACTTGTTAGCTTACAAGTAGGGGAAAATCTCACTTAATGTATATCACAATCCCGTTATTAATATTTTGAAGGTAAATTAACCTGTTAAAAGTGCAGAAGAAAGTATGTGGCTTTAAAAAAGAATGAAGATATTTTCTTGATTTCTTAGGTGGAGTAATATACAAAATACTATATCCATCATGCTTGGGTCATCTCTGTCATCATGGTGACAAGCAGCATGTCAAGATAAACCCAC
>JAQZBX010052416.1:0-19147 GCA_029593785.1 Cabassous unicinctus
CTCTGTGTTTTAAATAATGGTCATTCTATAACTTGTGAAATGATATCTCAGTGTAGCTTTGATCTACATTTCCCTAATAGCAAATGATGTTGAAAATTTTTTGATGTGCTTTTTTGCCATTTGTTTTTCCTCTTTGGAGAAAGTTTTATTCAAGTCTTTTGCCCTTTTTGAAATTGGGTTGCTTGTCCTTTCATTAAGTTGTATTATCTCTTTATATAGCATGGATATCAAACACTTATCAGAATGTGGTTTCCAAATATTTTCTCCCATTGACTATGCTGCCTTTTCATCTTCTTGACAAAGTCCTTTGATGCACAAAAGTGTTTAAGTTTGAGGAAGTCCCATTTAAATATTTTTTCTTTATTTACTCATGCTTTGGTTTTAAGATTTAAGAAACCACCACTTACCACAAGAGCTTGAAGATGTTTTCTTATATTTTCTTTTGGGGGTTTTATGGTTGTAGCTTTTATATTTAGGTCTTTGGTCCATATTGAATTAATTTTCTCATAAGGTGTGAGATAGGGGACCTCCTTCTTCCTTTTGGATATGGATATCCAGTTTTCCCAGCACCATTTGTTGAATAGACTGTGTGGCCGTTGGGCAGTTTGATGTAATTATGAATTCCAAAAATAAAATTGGATCATGCTTGTAAACTATTCTGTTAATCTGGGCATGGTTAAGTTATGATTAGGGCGTTGACTGGGCCATGTCAGTAGGGCACTGAGCCCCACCCCTTGGTGGGTGGGGAATTGAATATAAAAGGCAAGGCAGAGAACAGAGTATAAGCAGTCTTTGAGAAGCAGTTTTGATGTTGGAAAGAAGGCCCCAGGAGAAGAGAAGCAAGCCATTCACCTAATCATCTACAGCTGACCTTGTGGAGGAAACAGGAGCTAAGCCCGGAGAGAAACACAGCTCCGGGAAGACAGGAACCCCAGAAGCCTGAAGCCTGAAAAACGCTGGCAGCTGTCTTGCTCTAACACGTAGCAATGGACTGTGGTGAGAGAAGAAACTTAATGCTTTATGGCCTGGTAACTGTGGACTTCTAACTCAAATAAATACCCTTTTTAAAGACCAATCCATTTTTGGTATTTCACATTAGCACACGTTTGGTTAACTAATAGAGCCTGCTTTGATTCTTCTGTGATCTTTCTTGCAGACTCAGGCTTGGAGCCTTTTTGTCCAACCCTTTGGACTTTGCCAATAATAACTCATCCCTATACTAGAAGAGAAATAAGAGAACCATGAAGTGAAACAGTGTGGGGCTCCTGGCATGTACCAGGGCTCAAGAGGCACAGGTCCTGATTAGCTGTGCAAAATACAAGCTCCTACAGAACCTGGTGGTAAGGAAGAGGAGGTGGTAAATGCCTGAAGTGATCTTTATTTCTTTGTGTACAATTCATTTAATTAAAACTTAATTGGATTAAAATACTTATTGGCTTTTTCTAAAAGAAAAACATTTCAGCCATGGTCAAAAATGATAAAAGATGTTGAAGAGTATATTTGTCATACTATTCAGTTGAAGATGTTAAGAAGACATTGGGAATTACTTTCCAAATAAGGAGTTCAGTTTGAGATATTGGGGATCTACAGAAGTGACGTACTGCAAGAGTCAGGCTGCCCTGAGACATTGCATCTGAATCAGGTCAATACCATACACAGGAAGGATTCTGTCTGTGTCCCATCAGTGAATCAACAAAGGTCTCTGGATATCTGTGGGAAGTTTGCATCTTCTCAGCTTTCTCCTCTTGTGTATTCATGGCTGTTAGCATCTCTAGTCTAGTTTCTTAAAATAAGGTTTAAAAAGAGGAGATTTTGGGGTATGTGTGGCTGGCTCAGGGACAGTATTTTGTAACATACTCATGATTAGCCATTAAAAAAATGCTTTGCCAATTCAAAGAAATGATGACTAGTCTCTTAGAGAAGCACTTGCCCAAAAAAGCCAATAAACCATTCCTGAATTTTGTGTTAATAATGTACTCCACATCTTTTTTGAAAGATTTTATTAGCACTAATTGTTTTCTGTCAATTCTTTGGGATTTTCTATATATATTAGTTTGTTATCTGTGAATAGAGATAGCTTTATTTCTTCCTTTCCAATTTGGTTGCCTTTTATTTCTTTTTATTTTCTAATTTCTCTTGCTAGAACTTCTTGTACAGTGTTGAACAGTACTGGTGAAAGCAGACTTTCTTGTCTTGTATTCAAAATTAGGGAGGAAACTTTCAGTCTTTCAGCATTGACATCAATTAACATTGATTGATTTTCTTATGCTAAACCATCAATGTACTTTTGGGGAAAGTCCTGATTATTCATGGTGAATAATCCTATTAACATACTATTGAATTCAGTTTGCCAGTATTTTGCTGAAGATTTTTGCATTTATTTTTCATAATTGGTCTTAAATTTTCTTTTCCTTTACTATCTTTACCTGACTTTGGTAACAGGGTAAATCTAGCCTGATAGAATAAGTTAGAGATTGCATTCTCCTGTTCACATTTTTGGAAGAATTTGAGAAGAGTTGCTAATTCTTCTTTGAATATTTGGTAGAATTCACCATTGAAGCCATCTGGTATTGGGCATTTGTTTTTTACTATATTGAGTTAATCTCTTTACTTCTTATAGGTGTGTTGAGACTTTTTATTTTTCTTGAGTCATTTTGAGGTATTTGTGTGTTTCTGGAAATATGCTAATTCACTCAGATTATCTAATTAGTTGGCACACAATTGTTCATAATATTATATTATAATCCATTTTATTTCTGTAAGATCAGTAGTCAATTTGAATTTTGATTTTAGTTATTTGCATCAGAGATTAACTTTGTCAGACTATCAGTCCTGACCAAGTTATAATGCCTTCTAATTACTCATTTTCTTATAATCTTCTCAATGTAGTTTTAAAATACCCCCATTATATAGACTGGTAAGTTTCTTCAATGAGTTTCATAATCTATTAACTTCTTTCATTTATTCATTCATTTGACACAAAATGCCAAGTATCTACCATAGATGAGGCATTTGGGAAATTATTGGAGATATATTGATTAGCAAAATAGCAATGTTTTTGACAAAGTCTGTTTTTCTTTTTCTAGATCAAGCTGCCAACCTTACTCCTCACATGCCACTACCTGCTCCCTCCCTTCTCCTGATTATCTTGAAACCAATATTTAAGCTGTAAGACTGCAAAGAAAAACAACTGTGCCTGAAGGGGAGAAAAAAGAAAAAGAAAACTTTAGATCCTAGCTATTCTAAATATCAAATTTGGCCTGAACTCTCCTTTCTCTCCCTCTTGCCCCTGCTCTTCAGGAGACTGAGAGATTCCTAAATGGTTATTTTCTTATATTCTTCCTCAATCCTAGTCCTTACAACCTCCAGATGGCTTAATTACCACAAAGGAAAAGACTCCAAATAAAGTGGTGCTAATTGCAACTTCAGAAAATCTCTCATGCCACTCTGTGGAAATGAGCGATCTTAGGTGCAGCCTCAGTAAATCTCTCATCCATCCCAGTAATCTTACTATCTTCCAGAGCTTTTCTCCAAACTTTTAGTAGTTTACTGTCTCTGTTTCAATGAAGTTGAGTTCTACTCTCTCTCTCCCCTGCAGGAGCAGCCCCATGAAAATTGTCACCCTTAGCTGTGTAATACTGTCTGGTGCAGTTTTTGTCTTTGAGAGTCCATAATTATTTGATTAATCAGTCACATCAATAAACATCTCACATTGTGATAAGATTTATGAAGAATATTAAAACATACTATAAAAAGAGTAGAGGCAGCTAGGTGTACTAATTTAGGATTGAGGGATTAGGGAATGCCTTTCTGGGGTAGTGAGTGGTGATAGAAATGGTAGAAAGAAATCTAGATATTTGTTTTATCTTTTGGTGAATAAAATAGGATTTTATTCATGAATGTGTGGATGGAGAGAGATGGAAGGTAATATAAATCTTTCCCTCAGACACTGTTGGAATGTTTTCTCTCATATACTTTTATTAAAACACCTCTATTATTGTATGTATGGAATTGCATGTATAGGTGTTGGATGCTGAGAAGCAGATACATCCTTACCTGACTGAGAATCATTGGAATATTGTCTATTTTATATCTGCTGCACTCAATACCTTCTGTCCTCTCCCTTCATGCTCACCCCTATGGCTCAGGAAAAAGTTGTTAAGATCCTGTGAGGGAATAGTGTGGGTTTTTTTGCAAGTAAAAAATAATCTCTGCATTCTTTTCAAACCAGAATTGGGAAAGAGTGGGCCACTTCTGCAGACCAAAAATATTTAGAAGAAATCTAGGGTTTCAAAGATTTTTTTAGAAAATTGATGCACATGCCTTTATCTATATTCTCAGGATCTATTTCATTCCCAATAAGTCCATTACTTTGACAAGACCCACTTACTGAGTTTGAGAATCCTGCCTTCACTGGTGTTCTAATCTCTTCTAATTTAAGCTCTGAGCCTGATCTTTAGGTTGTCTGCTGTCTGGTTCCAGGAGATCAAAGTCTCATTATCTACTGCCAAGTAGGTTCTCTGGCTTTTATGCTTATAATTAAATTAGTGATTAATCACACATAGTCTTTTATTGTCTTTTTAAAAAAATGCATTGATAGTAGCCAGCAAAAGCCATCCAATTCAGTTGTCCTTAAATGACTACTTCTATGATCTTCTGAGATGCCTGAAATATTGCACCTTGCTGTGTATCCTCTTCTAGTTCTCCAAGGGTGAAGGTTTACAACTGCATGGCTATTGAGCCAAGGGATCTCAGTTCTGGACCTACCATTAGTGAGGAGTTCCTCATTCCCAGTCAGTTTCAGATAACTCAGGTCCAAGTTCTCATTTTGGAGTCTCTTTCTTAAAAAGATCCCACTTCTGTACCAACTTTGTAAATCAGGTTCCTTGGGACTCTCCTCTTCTGATGTATGACTGTAGGGGTTTATTGGGGATGGCTTTCAGGAGGGCCCAGGGAGGAAACCAAATTGGGGATAAAGAGAAGTTCAGTTGTGGGTCACTTGTGACAGTGGACTCAGATGATCCCACAGAAAGTGTGATGATTATGTTTCATGTATCAACTTGAATAAGTTATGGTCTCCAGTTATGTGATCAAGAAAGCACTGGAGTGATTTTTTCCTTGAGATTATTTGGTGCATTTAAATCATTAGTCAGTTTATTGCACTATAGCCAAATACTTCTACAATCAACAAAACAAATTGCCTGCATCCAATTATTTGAAGGACTTAAAAGGAGAGGTGATGACTTCAACAGCCAGAGAGAAGAATTTCTATTCTACTTCAGCCCACCAGATTCTTCTGGGGAATTCAACATCACCTTCATCAGAGTTTTCTCTTCTTGTTTCTGTTTCTGTGCAGAGCACTGACTACTGCAGGGAGAACTGGAGCTGGGATAACCCTTTAAAGATTACCTGAATTGAGAAATAGGGGTGTGCTTTCTACCTTTGCATCAACTCATTACTAAATGTGTGCTGTCTCTGCAGAAAGGGTTTAACTTTGGGTCCCCTTTACCCAAAATACTTTGTGGCCACCATGAGTCATCCCATTCTCAACCAAGGCCTATTGCAACCCCCAGAAAGCAATTACTGTGGAGGAAATCATCTGTGAGGTGATTCTTTCAGAATCTGGAAGAATGAGTGCATTGGTCAAGAATCCACAATAGGTAGTTTGTCCAGGGGTAACTGGAACTGATAACCCAAAACATGAAAATTTCAGTGCTAATAATGGAACTGTCCAAATCAAACCAGGATGGTTTTTACTTTGGAAGCACTGGGCTTAACATGTTATAGGAAGTTACAAATTTCCCAACTACAATTTTATTGGTTAAATTGAATATAGATCAGTAAAATGTGTATCACTCATCCAGTTGCTGGGCCACTGGATGAACACTCAAAGAGCTTAAGTGTTCTAAAAGCTACTGGAATATTTGTGGCTTTATTTGATTTTTACTCTTCAGCAGATGAGTCATTCACCAGGAATATTAACTTCTCTTAAGTCATGTCCCTGACATAAAAATAAGAGTTGAACTAGTGCAAATAAGACAACTACAAAGAAAATAAATGATCATACCAAGGATCAAATATCATCGACACCAGGTAGACTAGCAATGACAACAGAATTACCTGGGGACCTTAGCAAATATGAAATCTCATTAGCATAAAGGCTGATTTAGAATGCCTGGAGTGGGGACAGGAGACTATTGGGAGCTGTCTTTTTAAAGGATCAATAAGTAATTCTTATGCAACTGACAGTAGACCACACTGTGAAAGACACTGCACTTTTTCTGCCACCTACTTTTTCTTTTAAACTATTAAATATCACCAAATATATGTTTGAATTTCTAGATATCCTGATTGCCAGGTAAAATACAGAAAAGCCAGTTTAATTTGTGTTTCAAATAAGAAATGATTTTTTAAAAAAATTATGTCCTTTGGGAACATATAATAATATAAAAATAAATCATATTATAATGCTATAAACTATAAAAATAATGTTATTTAACTGTATTATAAACTAATTTATGGCATTTTACTATAATGGATTATAATATTTTAAATATCATATTATAAAATGCAAATATAAAGTAGCCTTTGTTTATCTGGAATTCTAATTTAACTGGGCATCCTCTATTTTTATTTGCTAAATCTGGCAATCCTGCTATCAATGGATTTTTCAATCACATGCAAAAATAGAAAGAATAGCAGAATAAAATCACATGTCAACATCACACTTTTAGGGAATTATCAACATTTTGAACCAATAATCTTCAATTTAAGTGTTTTGGATATTGTGCTCCATACTGTGGGGAAAATAGGAAAAAATATATTGTTCCCTTAGTTAGCTTATCACCACCTGTGGGGAAAATGGTATACATTTAGGAAACAGCTAGTGAAGAATTAAGTGCTAAAGTCTCTGATGCTGACTGCATGTTTTACAGGAGTTCCCAGAAGGAAGATTCAGTATTGACTGCAGTGATCTTGGATGAGTTGAGGCAGGAGTAGAGATTGTATTAGGTCTGGTAAAATCTATATAACAAAAGAAGAGATGATCAGGCTTTCCAGATAGCATAACCAGCATAGCTGGCTTTCACTCTTTCTGGATCTATAAAAGTCTCTGCATTTGAAAGCACTCACCCCTTATGCTTCACATTGCAATCCTCAGGGCTTAGGGCAGTGTCCCTCATCTCATCAGTATACATCAAGCATGGCTATACATTATACCATCAGGAGAAGTGAGCTCTTGAAAGAGTAACCCTGATGGCTCTTCAACCTTCTTGGTGTGACTCCTTAGTTAACCTCTGGAATATGCTGCTTATGTTATCATTGGAACATTAAATATTTCCTTGATTGAAAGTAGTCCTGGGGTGAAATATAATGGATAAGAGTGAACAATTCTATTCAGTTGGCCACCTTTATGCCAATGCTTATGAAAAGACATGGGTACTTGAATCTACATGTACATGTCCAATAATTAAGAAAAATAAAGGATTATGTATACCTCAACCCTTAAATTGCATTGAACATTTAAAATGGTCTATTTTTAAGTGGGGGACAGTAACACAAAATATAGAGTATTATGCATTGAATAGTCTTTCATTTTTCATTCCTTTCAATTATAATTGCATCTTGAAGTACTAAAGATGCAAATTTGAAAAATTATCTCCTTGAAATATAATATGGATACAGATCAAGAACCATCAAATGAACAGTATTCCCAGATGCCACCATCATGCTCCCTTCTAGTCACCTCTCCCCACTCCCAAGGATAACAATTATCCTGACTTGTAATTGCATAGAATAGTTTTGTCTGTTTATTTATTTTATGTATATACTCTCATACAGTGTGCACTTAAATAAAGATAATTTTTAAATAATTCTTTTTATTATTCATTTAATATACACTGAGCATTTAAAAACTGAGAAAGTCACCTTAATATTTAATTATTTTTTTAGATTGTACATATATCCCTATGCAATTTATTTGATCAAGTTTATAAGATCTTTAGAGGTCTTGTATAAAAAGAAAAGTTCCCATTACTTTGTAAGAGTTCTATTAATCATTTTATTCTGGCCATTTTATTATCTTTATTATTTATCCACTTCCACAAAACATAATTCTTAGACTTCTCCAGGTGCCTTACAATCTTTACTGTATCATAAGAATAGAAATATAAGAATAAAACACATGTAGTCTATTTTCCAGGTGGTGTGCTTACTGGGAGCTGGTGACCACTAGGTAAATAGTTGTGGTTGCCAGCACTGTCCCTGTAAGGACAGCTGTCATCTTTCAGAGCCATATTCTTGAACCTCTTTCAGAAATTGTTTGCATCAAAGCCTGGAGGTAAAGAGCCAAAGTTTCTTTGTTTACACTCACCCTGTTATGAACATAAGCCCAATTAAAAAAGAGTCCATCCATCCCATAAACTATAAGTATGTACAGTAATCTCTATCCCTGGCAAAACACCATGTGGATTAGTGATTTAAATACCAGGCTTTCCAGGCTTAATCAAAGGTAAATGCCACTCATGTTTATAAACCATAAAATCTGAAAACTGTGCCCTGAAGAGGATCCAGCAATTCTGAGATAGACATTTTTATTTTAAAGAAGCTTTAGATTACATAAATGCTATATCAAAATATAGGGGATTCCCATATGTTCCAACCCGTCCCTCTTCCACACATTCCTCCATTAACAACATCTTTCATTAGTGTGGTACATTTGTTACAATTGAATACATATTGAAGCATTGTTACTAACCATGGTCTATATTTACATTGTGGTCTACACTTGTCACTGCACAATTTTATTTTCTTTGACAAAATTCATAATGTCCTATATCCATCATCACATCATGCAAAACAATTCCAATATCCAAAAAAATGCTCCATGTTACACCTATTTTCCCTCTCTTACTCTCAAAACATCTGGAGACCACTGTCTTTATATCAACATTAAAAGTTCTTCTATTACTAGAATAATAAGAAGTCTACTTTGGTCTATAGTTGCATTCCCCCCTTATGCGAGTTCATTCCTCAGTCTTGAGGATATGGGGATGGTGATGCCCACTCTACTTTTGATTGAGATGGGTCCTTAAATCCCATGGGGTAGATGGATGGAACTGTATTGTTTGGAGTTGTAGATACTCTCTTTTGAGGATAGGCATTGTCCATCCTCAGCCTTTTGTTAGTTGTCCTGGGTTAGTCCAATGAACTGGAGAGTGGGTGTTGGCTGCAACTCTGCTGAGATTCAGGGCTCAACTGATGTATATACAGCCTGAAGATTTAAGTCTCTGTGGCATATATTTAGTGGGTATAGTACTAATTATAGGTTCAAATGAAAGGGGGAAGAAGAACTTTGAACAGGAAAATTATAAATGACTCTAATTCTGATAGGTTATCATATATTCCATGATAAGGCCCACCAATGGGGTTGTCTCCTTGCCTAAAACTCTAGATGTTTCTAGAGTCCTGAGAAGCACCTTTATTTGAGGCAGTTTACTGTGGCAGTCAGGGAGATCCTCATGAGATGTGCATAAGCATAACCTCTGGAATGACTTCTCTACTCACTTTGAAATCTCTTGAGATAGAATTTTTAAGCATTTTTAAAATATATTTATTCCCCCCTGTCACTTGTGCTTGCTCTCTGCTCTCTGTGTCCATTTACTGTGCATTTCTTATGTGTCTGCTTGTCTCCCTTTTTTGCATCATCTTGCTGCACAAGCTTTCCATGGGCATGGGCCATCAGCTCTCCATGGGTGCAGGATGTCAGCTCTCTGTGAGTGTGGGTCATCAGCTCTCCGTGGGCCAGCTTGCCTGCACAAGGAGGCCCGAGGAGACAAACACAGGACCTTCCATATTGTAGATGAGGGCCCAATCACTTGAGCCACATCTGCTTCCTGAGGTAGACTTTTGAAGCATAAAATATGTAATTCTTGTACACTCAGCCCAGGGTCTTACGATGCAAATTTTCCTTATGACAGAATCATTCTTTGCTCTTCAGCATGAATCCAAACCCATTTTTTCCTGTTCTATTCATCTTTGCAAGTCCATCATCCTTTTCACTGGAACCCATTTGGATGAATCAGATGGTATGGGCAGGAAGGAGAAGTACTCTGTTTAGACATAATATCTTAGGTAGTATCTCACTCTTGGACATCTCTCCCCCTAGTTTTTGGGTTCATTCCCCAGCCTCTGGTACTTCAAAAGAAAATACATAAGAGGCATATAACAGCGGGTTTTAATTGACTGAAGACAGAATTAGTGAATTAGAAGACAGAGCATCTGAACTTGAAAAGATAGGAAAAGAGACAAAGAAAAGACAAAGACAAAGAAATAGAATGACAGTGCAAAATGCATAAACATGTTATAGGTGTCCCAGAAGGACAAAAGAATGGGAAAGGGGTAGAAAGTGTATTTGAGTTAGTAATAACTAAACCTTTATGAAAGTCATAAATTTCCAAGGACAAGGAACTCCAAAAAGAATAAATAAGAAAGGACCTACTCAGAGACACCTACTCTTCAAAATATCAAATACCGGATATAAGGAGAGGATTCTGAAAGCAGTAAGAGAAAGACAATGCATCATCTACAAGCAAAGCTCAATAAGACTAAGTGCTGATCTCTCATCAGAAAACATGGAAGTGAAAAAGCTATGATATAGTTAAGGTACTGAAAGAGAAAAAATGCCAACCAATATTTCTTTATCCAGGAAAACTGTTCTTCAAGAATCAGAATGAGTTTGAAATCTTCACAGAAAAACCAAAACTAAGAGAATATATTACCAAAAGACCAGATTTACAAGAGATACTAAAGTGACTGCTATAGCCTGGAAGGAAAAATCAGGGGCAAGAGATTTAGAGAAGAGAATAAAAATAAAGAATATTAGTAAGGGTAACTTTAAAGGTAAACAGAGAATATTAAAATATGACAATGGAAAGCCAAAGGATAAAATAGATGAAGTACATAATGCCTTTACAGTAATGCTATTGATTGTTAATGGATTGAATTACCTAATCAAAAGACATAGACTTACAGCATGGATAAAAAATATGGGCCATCTGTATGCTGTCTACAAGAAAACCAACTTAGATGCAAGGACACAATCAGGCTAAATGTGAAAGGTTTGAAAAAAGATCTGGAGTAGCAATACTAATATAGGACAAAATAGATTTTAAGTACAACAGTGTTATAAGAGATGAAGAATGCCAATATGTATTAATTAAAGGGGTTATTTACCAAGAAGAAACAACAGTTATAAATGTACATACACCTCACCAGAGTGCCCCATTATACATGAGCGACACACTGGTAAAACAAGGGAGAAATTGATGTCTCTACAACCATAGTTGGAAACTCTAATACACCAATCTCAGCATTGGATAGAACATCTAGACAGAAGATAAATAAGGAAACAGAGCATGTGAATAAAATGATAAATAAACCAGGATAACAAACATTTATAGAACATTTCATCCCAAAACAGCAGAATATATATTCTTCTCAAGTGTTCATGTATCTTTCTCCAGTATAGACCATATGTTGGGGCTCAAGACAGGTCTCAATAAATTTAAAAGATTGAAATGATACAAAGCACCTCTTCTGATTATAATAGAATGAAGTTGGAAATCAATAACAGGTGGAAAAGGGAAAATTCACAACTATATGGAAATTAAACAAATCACTGTTAAATAATCAGTGGGTCAAAGAAGAAATTGCTAGAGAAATTAGTAAATATCTCAAAAAGAATGAAAATGAGAACACAACATATCCAAACCTATGGGATACAAAAAAAGCAGTGCTGAGAGGAAGATTTGTAGACTCAATGCTTACATTAAAAATGAAGAAACAGCTAAAATAGAAGACTTAACTGCATACCTGTAGGAACTTGGAAAAGTAAAGTAAACTAATCCCAAAGCAGGCACAAGGAAAGAAACAGGAAATAAATGAAATTGAGATTAAAACAATAGAGAGAATCCAGAAAACCAAAATTGGTTCCTTAAGAAGACCAACAATTTTGACACTTAGCCAGGCTAACAAAGAAAAAACATAGAGAAGATAAAAAATAAATAAAATCAGAAATGAGAGCGTGGGCTTTACCATTGACACCACAGATATATAAAAGATAATAAAAGGATATTATGAACAGCTGTATGTCGACAAACTAGACAACATAGAAGAAATGGAATAATTCCTAGAAACAAACAACCTACACTGACCCTAGGAAGAGATAGAAGACCTCAACAAACTAATCACAAACAAAGAGAATGAAACAGTCATCAGAAACCTCCCCAAAATGAAAAGCCTAGGAACAGATATTTTCACAGGTGAATTCTACCCATGATTCCAAGATCTAGCACCAATTCTTACTCAAACTATTGCAAAAAATTGAACAGGAGAGAAGGCTAGGAAGCTCATTATATGAGACCAACATCACTCTAATATCAAAGCCAAATAAAGACACTGTGAAAAAAATAAAATTACAGACCAATTTCTCTAATGAATATAGGTGCAAAAATCCTCAAGAAAATACTTGCTAACCGAATTCAAAAGCATATTATGAGAACAATACACCACAATTAAGTGGTTTTATCCCTGGTATCTGAGGGTGTTTAACATAAGAAAATTAATTAGTGCAATAAGCTACGTTAATAAATTGAAGAAAGAAAAATTACATGACCATTTTGATTACTTTCTAAAATGCACTTGATATTCTTAATAAATATGTCTGAAAGATAGGATTAGAATGAAACTTTCTCAATATGATAAAGTGCATATATGAAAATCCACAACTAACATTGTACTCAATGGTAAAAGACTGAAACCTTTCCCATTGAAATCAGGAAGACAAGGATGCCGAGCGTCACATCTGTTATTCTTTATTGTGCTAGATATTCTAGCTAGAGCAGTTGGGCAAGAATAAAGAAATAAAAGACCACCAAATAGGAAAGGAAGAAGCAAAACTTTCACTATTCACAGATGATATGATACTATAACTAGAAAATCTCCCCAAAATCCACAGCAAAGCTATCACAACTAATACATGCCTTCAACAAGGTAGCAAGATACAAGATTAATATGGAAAATTCAGTAGTGTTTCTATACACTAGTGAGCAATATAAGGAGGAAGTTAAAAAAAATACAAAGGTGACTAAAAGAATAAAATATATAGGAAGAAATTAACCAAGGATATAAAGGACCTGTATTAAGAAAACTACAAAACATTTCTAAAAGAAACCAAAAAAGTCCTAAATAAATGGAAGGACATTACATGTCCATATATTGAAAGACTAAATATCATTAAGACTTCAATTACATGGAGCAGATGTAGCTCAGTGGATGAGTGCCTGCCTCCCGTGTATGAGGATACAGGTTCAACCTCTGATACCTCCTTAAATAAAAGATTTTAAAATATAAAAAATTATTATCAATTCTATCCAGACTTATTTACACATTCAACAAATTCCCAATAAAAATTCCAGCAGCCTTTTCTGCAAAAATGGAAAAGCCATTTACCAAATTTATTTGTAAGGTTAATGGGCCCTGAATAGCCAAATGTCTTTAAAATGAAGAAAGGCGAGAATTCTTCCACCGAACCACGCATGCGCCGCTGCTTGAAACTCCATAGAAGGCAACTAGGCATTGGGCCTCATTTTTGGCTGTAGGAAGGACCAGATACATGGGATATCTTGATGTCCCACAGCACTGGATGACTAAAAATTTCACTGAGGTGAAATGCCCCTGAATTTTTGTTGGATTTATTTCCCATCTTCAGACATGCAAACATATTATCAATAAGACTATAGTAGTTGCTACAATTTGATCTCTAGGTCCAGTCAGCATAATTTCATCAATGTAATGGACCATTGTGATACGTTATGGAAAAGTGATCATTATTCCTATGGACTAGGTTATAAGATAGGGCTGGAAAGTTGATGTAAATCTGTGGTACTACAGTGAAAGTTTGTTTCTGTACTTGCCAGCTGATGGGACAGTTTCCTGTCATTTTTACTAACAGGTGTCAGGGAAAAAATTGCCAAATCAATAGCTATATACCATGTAACAGTGGATGTGTTGTTTGCTCAAGCAGCGATACAACATCTGCAAGATCAGCTGCAAATGGATTCACTGCCTTGTTAAATATATGATAATTCATTATCATCATTCAAGAATCATTGGGCCAAATATGAAAGTTGAGTGGAGACATGGTGAGAATAATTATTGCTACACCCTTCAAGTCCTTGATGTTGTCAAAAGTCTCTGCAATCCCTTCAGAAATGTGGTATTACCTTTGATTTACTCTTTGCTAAGTAAGGCAGTTCCAGTGGTTTCCACTTAGCCTTTCTACCATAATAGTCCACATTCAATAGGTCAGGGAATCAAAGTGAGGATTTTGCTACTTGTTGACTGTGTCTATTACAATTATGCATCTGGGAACTTAGGAAGTAACCATAGAATTGGTTTGGGGACCCACTGGACCCACTGTGATATGGACCCAAGCTAAAAGTTCATCAATCACCAGACCTCCCTAAGCCCTTACTCTGAAACCTGGACCCCAGTGATGATTAGGGTCTCCTGGAATTAGTGTCAATTCAGAGCCATTGTCCAGGAATTGCTGAAGTTTCTGATCATTTCTTTTTCCCCAAAGCTCAGCTACCCTGGGAAAAGGTCACAAGTTTCTTTGGTGAAAGCCAAGAGGAATATTAATAGTATAAATTTTTAGCAATATGCAGTACCCTTCCCCAAGGGGACATGGCTTACCCTTCATTCAATGAATTCTGAGTCTCTTAAACTTTAAGTCTGGGAATTGATTGAGGGGCCATGACCCTCTTTTTCTTTGATTTTAAAATATTTTTTAAAAAGATACTTTGATTACATAAATGTTACACAAAAAATATAGGGATTCCCCTGTGCCCCACATTCCACAACTCCCACAACCTTCCACATAAACATCCTTCATTAGTGAGGCAAATTAATTGCAATTGATAAACACATCCTGGGGATTTGCCATTAAGCATGGACCATAGTTCACATTGTTGACCACACTCTCTGCTACACAGTTCTACATGTTATTTGATGATATAAAATGGCCTATATCTGTCATTCCAATGTCATTCAGGACAATTCCCAAGTCCCAAGAAAGCCCCTGTATTACTACTACTTTTCCCTCTTCCTGCCCCCAGAGCCTCCAGTGGCCACTGGCTCCCCATCAATGTTGTAATTTCTTCCATTCCTTGAATCACAATATGTGTATAGTAGAATACCAGTAAGTCAACTCTAGTCCATAGCTCTTCCCCCCATCTTGAGGAGTCTGGAATGGTGATTTCCATTCCACCTGCAATTGAAAGAGAGCTAATATCCCATGGGGAAGATGGATGGGATAATCCTGCCTGCAGCTTCAGATGCTCTGCCTTCCCTCTTTTTTCATTCACTTGGCCTAAAAATCTTCTACTATTATATATCACCTAAGAATTAGTACATTGTCTTTTTATTTCACTTCTAAGTACCTCTTGGACAATTAGTCAATGCCATGTCTCTGTGAGTCAGACTGCTTTGATTACTGCTTTGACTATGCCATCCTTTACAGTCACCATACCCCATTGTGTTGGGCAAATAAGTGCTACAATTAGATTCCTGCCAAACTTGGATCTGATCATCCTCATTGTATTTAAGGATCCAAAAACAGTGTCAGCAGTCACAATAATATCTGGCCTACACAAAAGTGTGACCACAGAACTCTTCAGAGTAAATGGTGCTATCACAAATTTGTTTTCCACAGTTGTGAAAGTTGCATCCTCTGGGCACTTCTGGGTGGTTAAACATGTCTCCCATGATAAATCCACTCTAACATTCCAATCTCCCTAAGCTTTTTCCCTCTTCATCTACATTAAATCAAGGCAGTTCTGGCATTTCCACTTCATTTAGTGTAAGCCACCTTTTCTACATGATTCAACTAAACAAATTCTTATAGCTCTTTTCAAAATATTTTTTACTAGAGAAATTGTGAACTTACAAAGCAATCATGTTCATGTGCAGAATTCCTATACAACATTCCTCCACCAACATACTACGTTATTGTGGGACATTAGTTTCAGATTATGAGATAATATCATCAGACTTTTAGACTAACTATGGTCTATAGCATACATTTGGTATATATTTTTCATACTCATTATTAACATAGTACATCTTTGGCATCGATGCAAAAATATTACAATATTGCTGTTAACTATAGTCCATTGGTTACATTAACTGTATTTTTCCTATGCTTCTCAATATTCTTACCACCTTGCAATACTGATTTACATTTGTTCATGTTCATAGTAGGACAATCTTGTATTTGTACTATTAACCCCAATGCTCATCCACCTCTTGATTCACTGTGTTATTCAGACAATAGATTATTCTCTAGCTTTCTTTCAAGTGACAATTTACATCCCCAGACTAAGCTTTTCAACCACAATCACATTTATAAATGAACTGTGTTACTGATACTCATGATGTGTTACCATCAGCTCTATCCATTTCCACATTTTTACAATCAACTTGGTTAAAACTTCCCTATATATTAAGCATCAGTAGCTCTTCTCAGCCCTCCTCCTATCTCCTAATATCCTATTCTCTAGATTTTAATTCCATGTATTTGCTCTTTGTATTTAGTTTATGTTAGTGAGACGATGCTATATTTGTACTTTTGTGGCTGGCTTATTTCACTCAGCAGAATGTCTTCAAGGATCATCAATATTATCATGTGTCCCAAATTCCTTTCTTACAGTGGCATAGTCTTTCATCATATGTATATACCACATTTTGAGTATGCATTTATTGGTTGATGGGCACTTGGGTTGTTTCCTTCCTTTGGCAATTGGGAATAACACTGCTATGAACATTGGTTTGCAAATGTCTGTTCTTGTCACAGTTTTCAATTCTTCTGGATATATTCCTTGTAAAGGAATTGCTAGATCATATTGCAGTTCTATATTTAGCTTCCTGAGGAACCGACAAACTGTCTTCACAAAGGCTGTACCATTTTACATTACCCCCAACAATGATGAAGTGTTAGTTCTCCACATCTTCTCCAGCACTTACTGTTTTCTGTTTTGTTTTGTTTTTATTGTGGGTAAAAATAAAATTTTTCACAATACAAACCAATATTTGTAAAATGATATATAAATATATATGCATATATGTGCATTTGCTTACATAAATGTTATATATATATATATATATATTTTTTAAAGATGCTTAGATTACATAAATGTTACACAAAATTACTGGGATTCCCATGGTCCCCTCCTCCCACACCTCCCATAACATTCCACATAAGTATCTTTCATTAGTGTGGCACATCACCTGTAATGTATATACACATCCTGGGGCTTTGCCACTAAGCATGGACCATAGTTCACATTGTAGACCACTCTCTCTCCCACACAGTTCTGCATGGTATATGCTGATGTAAAATGGCCGATATCTGTCATTGTAATGTCACTCAGGATAATTCCCAAGTGCTGAAAAAGCCCCTGTATTACATCTGCTTTGTTTGTTTTTAATTAATGTCCATTCTATGTGGTGTGAGATATCTCATTGTCATTTTGATTTGCATTTCCTGAATAGCTAGTGATATTGAACATTTTTTAATGTGCTTTTTTGTCATTTGTCTTTCCTCTTTGGAGAAATGCCTAAAGACTTTGGCCCATTTTTCAATTGCATTGCTTGCTTTTGTATTGAGCTGTATAATCTCTTTATACAGCATGGAAATCAACCTTCTTGGATAAGTGGTTTCCAAATATTTTATCCCATTGAGTGGGTGGTCTTTTCATATTCTTGATGAAGTCCTTTGAATCACAAAAGTCTTTGAGGAGGTCCCATTTATCCATGCTTTTTTTTTTCCTTTGCTTATGTTGTCAGTGTAATGTTTAAGAAACCACCACCTACCACCAGGTCTTGAAAATAATTCCCTACATTTTCTTCTAGGAGTTTTATGGTAGTAGCTTTCATATTTAGGTATTTGATCCATTTTGAGTTAATTTTTGTATACGGTGTGAGATAGAGGTCCTTTTCCTTTCTTTTGGATATGGATATCCAGTTTTTTGCAGCACCATTCATTGAATAGACTGTTCTGCCCTGCCTGGGTGGGTTTGACAGCCTTGTCAAAAATCACTTGGCCATAGATGTGATGCTCTGTTTCTGAACCATCAATTCAATCCTACAAGTCTATCTGTCTATCTTTATGCCAGTACAATGCCATATTTTACCACTGTATTTATGTAATATGATTTAAAATCTGTAAGTGAGAGTTCTCCAACTTTGCTCTTCCTTTAAAGATGTTTTTGGTTATTCAGGCCCCTTACCCTTCCAAATGAACTTGTTAAGTGTGTTTTACATTTTTTAAAAAAATGCTTTTGGAATATTTATTGAGATTGCATTGAAACTCTATATCAAATTGGGTAGAATTGCCATCTTAAAGATATTTAGTCTTCCTATTCATGAGCACAGAATATTCTCCCATTTATTTAGGTCTTTTAAGATTTCTTTTAGCAATGCACTGTAGTTTTCTGAATACAAGTGCTTTATGTTGTTGGTGAGGTTTATTCTTAATGTTTGATTTTTTCAGTCACTATTGTAAATGGAATTTTTTTCCCGACTTCTGCCTCAAATTTCACATTATTAGTTTATATACACACTACTGATATTTGTGTATTAATCTTGTATCCTGCCACTTTGCAGTAATCTTTTATAGGCTTCAGTGACTTTGTTGTGGATTTCAAGGATTTCCTATGTATAAGATCATATCATCTGTGAAGAGTGGAATTTTTCATTTTCTTTTCCAATTTGGATGACTTTTATTCTTTTTTCTTGTTTGATTGCTCTAGCTAGAGCTTCTAACACTATATTAAACAACAGTGGTGACAGTGCGCACCATTGTCTTCTTCCTGATCTCAATGGAAAATCTTTCACTACTTCATCATTGAGTACAATGACATCTTTGGGTTTTTCATGTATGGCCTTTATCAAGTGAGAAACTTTCCTTTGATTCCTATCTTTTTTTTTTAACCTGATGTCAAGATTTTTTTTAAAAAAACTGCAATAACTACAAGAATGTGATATTGGCATTCAAATAGACAAACAGATCAATGGAACAGAGTAGAGA
>JAQZBX010052417.1:0-19136 GCA_029593785.1 Cabassous unicinctus
TACCCTTTCTAATAATATTCATTTCTACACTCTTCTCCAAGACTCTTGCCTTTGATTTTTCCTTTCAGGCTACAGCACTCCCTTTAGTATCTCTTGTAATTCTGGTCTTTTGGTAACATATTCTACCAGTTTTTTATTGTCCTTGAAGACTTTGAACTCCCTTTCAGTTTTGAACCACAGCTTTGCTGGATACAGAATTTTTGGCTGGCAGTTTTTTCTCTTTCAATACCTTAAATACATCATACCACTTTCTTCTCTCCTCCATGGTTTCTGATGAGAGGTTGGCACTTAATCTTATCAAGTTCCCCTTGTATGTGATGCTTTGCTTTTCTCTTGCTGCTTTCAAAGTCTTCTCTTTATCTCTGATATTTGTCATTCTGCATAGTAGGTGTCTTGTGGTAGGTCAATTCATATTTATTCTGATTGGGGTGCATTGTCCTTCTTGGATATTGACATTTATTTTTTTCAAAGGGTATGGAAGTTTTCAGTGATTACGTCCTCAAATATTCTTTCTGCCCCTTTTCCATTTTCTTCTCCTTCTGGGATACTGATAATGCATATGTTTTTGCATTTCACATTGTCATTCATTTCCCTGAGAACCCATTCCATTTTTTCCATTCTCTTCTCTTTCTGTTCTCCTGCTTTTTCTAGTTCAAATGTTCAGTCAGTCTTCAACATCACTAATTCTGCCTATGAGCAATTTAAATCTGCTCTTATGTGTCTCTAATGTATTTTTAATCTCATCCATCATGACTTTTATTCCCCTAAGGTCTGTTACTTTTCTTTGCAGACTTTCAAATTATTCTTTATGCTCACCCAGTGTCCTCTTGATATCTTTCATCTCTTTAGTCATATTTTCTTTCAATTCTTTAAATTGATTTAGGAAAGTTGTGAGATTATCATTGACTTAATGTCTTAAATCCTGAATCTCTTCAGGATATTGGGTTTGTTCCCTTGGCTGGGGGGTCTCTCCCTGTTTCCTAGTATGGCTTGTAATTTTTTGCTGATGTCTAGGCATCTGATATGTTTGTGAATTTATTCTGATGGCCAATTTCTCTCTTTTGCCTATTGCTATTTGTTTTTCACAGCTCTTCTTTGATATTTGGTTCAGGTTATCTTTAGTCTTTAAAACTGGCCAGCTTAAGTTATCAAAATCATACCAGGGACTCACTAATGGGGCACAGACTTTCTCCCAGGGGTGGGGTAAAGAGAGATCTAAAAGTGATTTTTGACCATATAATTTCCAGACTGGCCAGTAGATGGCACTTGTTGGCATACGTATCCACAGAGGTGTATCTCTCTCAGTTTTCCTGTTTTCATCTGGCCAGAGCCAAGATTCAAAGTCATCTCTGCTGACCAAACTCACTGAAGAAAAGCCCCTCACTCCCCCTCTCTTTTCCCTTGTAACAGCTGACAAGGATGAAGACATTTGCTTCCCTTTCTAGTCAGCTGAAATGGGCCAGGAGTTTCACCCATGGGCCAGGAGTTTCACCCCTATGGAATATATCCAGGGTTGGGGAGGGGAGCACTTCCTGGCTGCTGGGAGGTTTAGTAACTCACATTTTGTTATTTCGGCTTTTTTGTCTCTGTCCCTCACTCTCCTGGGAGTTGTGAAGCATTGTCCTGGTTTGCTGACTCCCAAAGCAGGTTCCTAGTTGAGCTTTTGGCTCTTTCTCTGTTGTTTTTGTGAGACATCTGAGCACTATCTGCCTAATCCGATCCCATGTTCCCATGCCACTTTTAATGTAATTATTGTTATGTTTTGATTAGGTTTGCCATTTTATTGTTTTCTTTTTGTTCCCTCTGTTTTGCAATTCTTCTGTTTCTCCCTTCTTGACTTCTTTTGGGTTATTTGAACTCCCCCCCACCATTTTATCTAGTGTATATGTGTGTGTGTGTGTATATAAATGCATGTGCATTTTTTGGTTTCTCAAGGGCTTACAATACACATATTTAACTTTCCACAGTCTACTTCGAATTAATGCTTTATTACTTTAGGTAGAATGTAGAAATCTTACCACCATGTAGGTCCCTTTAACCTCTTCCTTTATGTTATATTTGTCTACATGTATTTAAAACCCTATCAGACAATGTTATAATTCCTGCTTTTAACTCATAAATACATTTTTAAAAAATTATTTTATTATTTATTGTTATTATTAAATTAAGACATGACCAGGAGTTAGTTGTTTAAAAAAATCTCAATGCTAGCTAAGTGATTCACATAATCCCTTAAAATAAAATACCTTTTGAAAAGCAGGAAGAATCTATAATATTTATTGTTAATATTTTCATTAATAAGCCAACACCAAAGATTTGTTTAATCAAAAATATTCCAAAATTTCCTTAACTATTTTTCCTTGCACTGTAATCCTCTCACACAAAATCCAAGCCAAGAAGTAAATTCATTATAAAGCTTCTAATATATTTACCTTGATGTTTACCATTTCTGTCATTTCCCCTTCATTCCTTATGTTCCAAGTTTCCTTCTGATATAATTTCCCTTCAGTCTGAAGAACTTCCCTTAGCAATTCCTTTAGTACAGTTTTGCAGGCAATGAATTCTCTTCATACGAAGATGTTATTTCACCATCATTCCTGAAAGATATGTTTGTTACATAAAGAATTCTTGCTTGACAGTTCTTTTCTTCAACAATTTAAAAAAATGTGCCATTTCCTTCTGGCCTCCATAGTTTCTGATAAGAAATCCACATATTAAAATCATTAGTTATTTCTCTATAGGTAATATATCTTTTTTTCTCTGGCCAACTTTAGGAATTCTTTTTTGTCTTTAGTTTCCAGTGGTTCATGATGTATCTGACTGTGGGTTTCTTTGGGTTTATCCTGTTTGGAGTTGACTGAGCTTGAAACTGTAGGTTTAGGTCTTTCACCAAACTTGGGACATTTTCAGCCACTATTTGTTCAAATGCTTTTCTGCATTGCACTTTTTCTTCTCTCTTTCTGGGGTCCCCTTGACATGAATGCTAGATTTCTTTGTTATTATCCCACAGACTATAGTCACTTAAAATTTTCTTTTTTCTTTGTTGTTCAGATTGGATACTTTTTATTGATAAATCTTCAAGTTCACCTATTATCTGCCATCTCTCTTCAGCTATGAAGCCCATCAAGTGATTTTTAAAAAATTTTGGTTATTGCATTTTCAGTACTAAAATTTCCATTTGATTCTTTTTAAAATCTTCTGTTTATTTGCTTAGACTTTCTCCTTTTTTTCCAGTGGTTTCAAGAGTCAGATAATCCAAACATAATAGTCATCTTGCCATTGGTGTTTGTTTGTTGCTTGTCTTTTCCCATGCAAGTTGAAATCTTCATATACCAAGTATTTTTTTATTGTATCCTGAACAGTTTGAATATTATAATACTCTGGGTCTTCTTTAAATACTGTGGATAATGTTGATATTTTTATTTTAGTAGGCAGGCAATTTGGTTAGGTTCAGGCATTAAGTTTCAATCCCTTTTCTGTGAGCCGTGGTACTGGAAAGAAATTGGGAGAGGAAAGGAAGCCAACGTAAACAAATCTCTTGTCAAGGTCCAAGCCCTTTCATAAAGGGAAGCTAAATCCCAATGGCAATTATATTTATGTTCTCATTTTCTCCCTTCCCTTTCTTATATCATCGTTAAATTACTATAACATGCTCCAATGTCAGTTTAGTTTTCAAAGTCTTTAGAGTGCTATTTGGATTTGTCCAGTATATGAGCCACCTAGTGGCCAGGATGGGATGGGAGCAGTGGTGTGTCCATTAGCTCAGTTCTCAAAGGCTTTTCATAGGCTATGTAAGATAAGGTACAAATGTGCACAGCTCGGGAAAGAGCCCAGGAGCTTATAAACAACTATCTGGGGTTGATTTCCCGAGTTTCTCCCTATCCACGCCCTCCCCCAACTTTCTTGTTGGTTGAGGATCCTCTAGATCATCTTAGGGGAAAAAGTTAGGGCTTAACTTACCCCACTTTGCGGTGGATTTCCAGAAATGTGCCTCCATCAGGGCCAAACAATGGAAAAATAAGAGAAACAAAAAGCATGGGAGGAAGAGATGATTGCCGCCCCCCCGCCTTGGAACGGCAATTTCATTGAATGTAGAAGAAGGGTCCCCCCGACTCCTGTGCGCTCCCCTTAGCATCCCCTGCCATTGTCACCACCCGATTGTTTGGAATTTGAGCCATTGGAGAAGGGAGACAAGAAAAGAGGAACAGCACGGGAATTCCGCATTGTTTCTGAACAGTACGAGTTCTTTCCTCTCCTTGAGCCAGAACTAGAGGGCCTGTCTAGAGCTGTATGGATTCCCTTGTGCCCACTGCAGTGTTAGTTGGAGGACACTGGAGGGAGGAAAATGGTGAGGTCACCACCGATTCAGGACTAATTGAGTTCTGTATCTTTTTCTCATCCTGCTACTTTTCAGAGTCCTCCAAGAGTTGCTGCATGCATTCCATCCAAGTTGTATTCAGTGAGAGAGACAAAGTGAAGTGTACTTCCTTCATCTTATCCAGATGAAATCCTTTATAGTCTTTAAAACTCTAAAAATGTAATGATATTTATTTATAATCTGGTTATCTTATCTAGTCAGATTTCTGAACAAACATCTTTACCTTCCCCTTTCAAAGTCCAGGTAATAATTGAGAAAAATAAATAAAATACCAAATATTACAAAACTCTATCAATCTTGCATAATTTGGAAAAAAGTGAAATGTCTCCTTCCATCCCAGCTGCCACCTGAATATAAAATGCAATATTGTATGGCTTTCAAGTACGGTTTTTGAAATAATATTTTTAAAAGTTAAGATGATATGAATAGCTAATTTCAACTGTTCTGTTTATTCCTCTTACTCAGATTTAGAAATTTGGTAAAAAATGGCCAATTGGAAATTTTCAAGAAAGTTTTAAAGATAGGGCCATCCTACTAGCTATAGTTATAGTTTAATGCTTCCAAACAAATATAAAAGCAGCCATTTGCAGAAAATTCATAGTCAAAACATCCCCTCTTCTTTTCCCCAGCAAAATCCATGGTATGGTTTAGAGTAAGTGGGACACTGAGGGAAAAGTCTACAGTTACTGCCATTCAATTGTCCATTTGTTTTGTAAATCAATAACAGTCTTTAAACATGGTCATTCCAGAGCACACTCACTAGGTAAGTCTGGAAAATCTTTTTGCAAAAGACTAAAAAAGCTTGGAAAAAAATATTTCTCTGACATCTACACAATAGCATTTATGAAATATTAAATGCCAGTAAAAACACATATGCACTGTTTCATTCTTGACATATCCTCAAAAGAAAAGATTAATTCATTCAAATCAAGGGTCAGTTCTCATATTTAGGTCAGATGTAAAACAGTTTTAAGAAAGTAGCTTTGTGTGTTCTGGACTGACTATTATAGTCATCAGATTTTAAAAACTAAATATAGACAATTGAGGTAATAAAACTATATTCTTCCTTCCATACAGAACCAACACTCCCTTTTCCATGTTACACTTGTACCTACCTTTATATGTAATTTAATTCGTCAAATTTTTACACTATTTTCTTTGTGCACCAATCTCTTCAGTTAGACTATGAGGTTCTTAAAGGGCAGAAATGAAGTTTGTCAACCAGGTTGGTACAAAACAAAATTTAATAAGTGTTTGTCAACTTCAAGTATGCATAAGACCAATCATACAATTTCAATGAGAAGTAATGGGTTTCTTTAGCTGGCCATGTCAAAGAAAAAAAAAAATCCTGACGAGACACTTTTTAAAAAACACTCATGAAAAATTCATTTTCTGCAAAACAATCTTTGCCATTTAACTACAGTATGTGGCATTCACTGTACTACTGCTGTTTTTTTTTTTTTTTTCCCTCCCTTATTCAAAGCTATTTTGCTGGTGGAAAAAATTAAGCCGGTGTTCTAAGTGATGTGTGGGAGTCTTCTCTAAGCACATATCTTGTTAATATATAATGGGATATGTGCATATATTTTAACTCCCACATAATCTTCTAAACTGCTCTCCTGAAGTCTGTACAGCATATAATCTAGCCGGATGGCTTTCTGTCCAGGATTCCGGTTGAAATTATCTCAGAACTGAATATAACTTGCTATATGCAGTTCATATTTAATATAAAGAAAATACCCATTTTGGTCAGCAAAATTGTCTCTTTGGATGAATCTTCAGCATTCTATGGTTACCCAGGAAGCAAGTGAATTAAGACAACATTGTCCAATAAATATATAATGAGAGCCATATAGGAAATTTAAAAAACTTTTAGTAGCCACATAAAAAAGATAAAAATAAAGGGTGGAATATAGGAATTCTATATTTTATGTATTTTATGCATGGCTTTTCTGTAAACCTACAACTTCTCTAATAAATAAAAACTGGCAAAAAATAAGAAACAGGTGAAATTAATTTTCATAATATAATACATTTAAACCATTATATCCAAAATATTATCATTCAACATAGCATCAATTTAAAAACTATGAATAATATATTTTACATTCTTTTTTCCTACAAAGGCCTTGAAATGTGCTGTGTATTTTATATCTACAGCATATCTCAATCATACTAGCCACATTATAACTATTCAGTAACCTCATGAGTCTAGTTCCTGCCTTATTAGAGGCACAGATTTAAAGAAGCACAGAATGAAAGAGCTAGAAGGAATCCTAAGTCCTGACCCTGCCGCTTACATATTTGAATACTTATCTTACATATTTGAATACTCCTTTACTGTAATCCAAACTTCTTTCCAAGTTTGCATTCTTTCATTGTCTGTCATCACCTGCCTCCTTTTAAGCTTCCTGCTATGCTTCTGCAATCCTCTTTGCTCTTCCAACCTTATGGCACCTCTTTCTATCACTGGATCTGGGCTTGGGGAGAGTTTTGCCCCAGGTCTGTTGCATTCATGCAACATATAAGCATTATATTCTTCATTCTTGCTACCCTCAACCCAACAATTCTCCCCCTTCCTCCTTTATCAACTAAACCATTCCTTTCAGGTCTCAAATTAAATGTCTCCTTCCTTGAGTCTCCAAGATCTCCCTGAGAGCAAAGACTGTCCCTCATGTTGATTGTAGTTATCACAGTTTCTGTTGTGGAAGTTCCCATTCTAGTTAGCTCCAAATAAAGCAGGTAGTACAGGCACAAACTAAGTACATTGTAGGTGCTCAATTAATATTTCTTGAAAGAATGCATAACTAATTAAATGAATGAAAGAATAAATAGATCAGAAAGAGAAAGTGACTTGTTAAAAGTTACACAGTCAGTAAGGGATAGGTCCCGGACGCTCATCCAGCTGAAGTTACATAGTTCAAACACTTAAAGAGTTAACTAAAAAAAGATGCAGTCATCACAGTATGGACAGCAAAGTTGCAAATACCCACGCATTCTGGCATTGTTGGTGATGGTAAATTTCCCATTTTTAAAGACAGCACGAAATACGCACTGCTGATGGGAGTACACACTGATGCAGCTCTTCTGGAAATCAATGTGTCTGTACCTAGCAAATACCTGTGACCCAGTCAATCCACTTTTGGGTGCATATCTCAGATACTAATACAGGTTCATAGGAGGAAAGTTATGAGGGTATCTATCTTTGTTTTGGAAAAAAATGGTAGGCAATCTGGGTGATATTCATTGGGAGAGCGAATGGGCAAAATATGGTAGATGTACACCATTGAGTACTATACTGCAGTTAGAGGCAACAGATGAGCTGCACCTACAGTGACAATGATGGATCTTAAAAACATAGCACTAATGAACAAGCAAAAAATAGGTGAGATATTTACATAATGCTCCATTCATATAATTTGCTGATACATATCTACACAGAGCAAAGAAACACATTTAAAATAAAATATAAGGCTAGATATTAAGCACATCGAAATTATTATCTATAGAAGGAAGGTAATGGCAGTGGGAAATAAGGATAAAGAAAATAAAAGAAGTGCCTTGTACAGGTGATTGATAATAATGCATTTTGAATTGAGAAGTATGATTAATTTAACCCTTAGAATTTGAGAATTAAGAAGAAGCAAAATTAAACAAAGAAAAGGAAGCATAAAATACAATATATATATATATATATTTAAGATATCTTGTCTAATTTACTCACTCTAGTTTAGATGTACATCTTTGACAATATCTTTCTTCTCTTTTCTGTCCTCCTTTCTCTTCCTTCCCTTTTCTTCCCTGCCTTCTCTCTCTTGCCCCCCACCCCTCTCTGTTTCTTTCTCTTTCATTTTTCCTTTCTTGTTTCATCTTTAGCTAATTTAAAGTGGTTGCTATAGAGATAGCCACCTATGGTAGATATTCAAGAGGGCTTGATATCATTCTGTCTATCACCTGGTTTCTAAAATAGCTTATTAAGTGGACACAGCAACCATGTCATCTACATAAATTACTTGGCCAAACTACCCCCTAACAAAAATAGTATCACTGTTACTCTTTCTCTGCTTCCCCCAGATATTCCTTCCAGTACTGCATTATCAATTTAATTAATCCTATTTTATTAGATGCTGTGGGCAATAAATCATTCATTGACTAAATTGAGCTAGTCATAATTCTGGATGATGAACATACAAAGATTGATATGATGTAATTTTCATCTTCTGGAAGATCATCTTATAACGAAGAGACATATAACAAGTGATTTCATCATAAACCAAGATTTATAGACTTGATAACATGATACTCTGAGGTAGTTGTCTTGACATAAGCCATTTTAACTGTAAATTGACTTTTTCATGTTCTGAATCCCAATTCATAAGGAGAGTTCAAATAGCAAGGAGCTAAGAACAAACCACCAACACCAATTAGATTCCTCAGAGGAGAACCATTTATATACAATGCCCTCAAGATGGAGGGGAGTAATTAAGACACTAACTCCCCCCTTCCCCATTAACAAGAAAATAATCTAGCAGAAGTGAAGAACGTATCTATGAATAGTAAATATAAAAGACAAAGAAGACAAAAGTGACTTAGCTGGGGTACAAATAATCTGATGTGTAGGTCCAAAGTAGGAACACATTCTCTTTTGCTCAAGGATCAGGGACTATGAGTGGCATTTGAATCTGAAAGGTAGAGTTGGTAAGAAGACACCAGGACCACCAGGCAGAATAGCCCAGAGGCCAGAATGTATAAGATATGTATGAAAAACAGTAAAGACTTTATTGTGGCTGAGATAAGGTGTGTGAAGGGGAGTATTGAAGCTGTGGTGATAACGTAGGGACAAATCTTAGAAGGACATGAATGACAGAGTGGACAGCATGGATCTCTGCTAGACATCATACAGGCAGTGCTAGGTTTAATAACAGTAACAGGTAAATAGGAATGTTGTTTCAATTACAGCTGATTGGCACATTTTTTCAAAGCATTGATGGAAAAGAGAAGCTAGAAACCATGACTGTGAAAACAACAACAACACTTAATCATTATATTTTACACCATTTTGATCCTGACCAAAGCCTCCTTGAGATATATTCTATAGCTGGGGTTTGTACCATACTCTTGATTCTCTTTCCATGAGAAGAATGAATGATTAGTGCCCTTCCTTCATGTCGGTCAAGCTGCCTAAAACTCTCCTTTTGTAGTACCCCGCCTACCATCACTGTTCTTGAGATTTCCTGATATTTTCTTGATTCAGACTGTCTGTTTGGTGTTTTTATGGTCAGTGTTCTGAGAATTGGCTTAAAGAGCATTTTAATTTGTTTAAATTAAGATATTCATTAATAAAAATGGCTCAGCATGTTATATTCATCCAGAGGAGTTGATGTTGCCGTTAACTGCTCTTGAATGTCTTATCTTGCAATTCTGGCTATTTTAGGAGACATTTTCTTCCGGTTTTCATGCTGAAAATTCAGCAGCCTATTCTCTGGTGAAGACTGTTCAAATGCAACAAACTGAGAAAGTCAATGCATTATATGATTTAAACAATTGTGTTTCTATAGCTGTGATATCTTACTGTGGAATTTTGTTATCTTGATATAATGTAAAATGTTGGTATCAATTTTACTCTCTGATTTCTTAATGTTGTAAATTTTATTCAATGTCTAATTAAACATTTCCTGGCCTTAAGTAGAGATTACACCCAAATATTTAGAATCAGAATGTCTTTAAAACATAAATTCTTTTCACCTGATGACTTTGATACATTAGTGATTCAAAGAAACTTGAACTCAAAAAGTCTTTGTAGTCTTTTTTCTGTCAGACTTACCTAAACTGGAACGTATATTTCTTAGAATTCCTTCCCTGTATGGTTTCAAGTCATAGTTGGCCAAAGGTGAAATTTGCATGAGATGTGGAAGGCAGAAGTGAAGCAGGTGTCACTCTTCTCTTGAAAGTGGTAGTGGTTAGATGCTTTGAGAGATGGATCTAGAGGTGCTGGTGGGTTCCAGCATGTTCTCACTTATCCCTGCTTCATGCCCAGTTCTTTCTGATTGTTGACCTTGCTGACCAATTGCAACTCTAGGCTCACCACAGGACGCAGTGGTAACAGCCTTCCATACACTTCTCCACCTGCTCTCCTTTGTGGTTACATACCAGCAGGTGGATGTGCCTGGCTTCCCATGTTCCCATGTAAACCCCAACTTGTCCCCTAGTGCCAGTGCTTCAGGAAAGCAGTTTAGCAAATTTACTCTGATCCTCCAACTCCTTCTTTCTAAATCTTAATCCCCTCTCCTTCTATAGATGTGTAACATACAACTCCTATAATAAATCCCCTATTCCCTAATCCTCATAGTGTTACTACTTTCTTGATTGAACCCTGACTGACGCAGTCCTTATGGGTAATTTCATTCTAGCTTTTAGTAAAAAAAAAAAAAAAATAGCAATAGTTTTTCTTCCAAGCACTTTCATTTTAGCTAATGGAGTCCCTTTCTGACTCATATTCCGCTTTGTAGTTTTGTCTAAGAAGAAATGAATTCATTTCTATGAAAATTTGCTTCATCTATGTGCTTCTCTGAGAAGTAAAGTAGTGAAAAAACACAAAGAAATACATGCACATACTCTATGAGATATTCTAGAAATTTTACTCACTAGCTTTGACATTTAAAAATGGATACTAATATATATTGAGTGCTTAGAATTAATCTTTAGTTTGAAAGAATAATTTTAAAACAACTATTTCCCTCTAGTAAATTGTATGAATATTTAGATAAAAGGGAGAAGTGATGGGAGAAGGGCTTTATGAATAGAAGGACTGTCTTACCTGTGTGTAAAACTGGTCACCATCTTAATATAATATTTAACCTGAAATAGTGTTATGACTTGTTAGTTGAAGAGAGTAAGTTAAAAAGTGAAAATCCATGTAAAAAGAAGGAAGAACGTCACTGTCTTCTGTACTCTTCATTTTTAACTTCATGCTAAACAAGGGAGTAGTGATGATGATGACATCTATCTCATCAGATGTATGTATATGAATAAAATGAGCCAGAGGGGAAGAAAGTGTATGGAAATGATAAAACTCTATATAAATGATTGTCTTGGTGGTAATGATTTCTTCCCTTACTTTTTTCTTTCTTTTCCTGTCCCATACTCACAAGGTTTTGCTCATAGGAGCTAATTTGGTAAGATAATCCATGAAACTCTATAAACAGAACTTGCTCTGTTCCTAGATAACAGATGCTTATTTTGAATATGGTCTTTGAGAGACAGTGATTCGTCATTGCTATCTAACTTTAAAGTGACATTTGACACTGGAGACCTTGAGGGAGTTGGATGGTTCAGTGACCTAATCAGTTCAGTTCAATTCATCAAATATTAACTAAACACCTACATTGTACTTTCACATTCATTTACTCCTTGAGAAACATAAGCCACGACCTTCGCTCTAAACAAAATCAGAGACACATCCAATAAAAGTCCTCTTCTCACGCTGTTCCCAGTACTTCAGGGAGGACAATAATTTCAAAACATGGTAGAATATATGTTAAGTGTTATAATAAAGATATATACTAAATGTTAAAAGAAGAGATAATTGAGTGGAGGAAACTAGCATTCCAGATAGAAGAAATGGCCTGAGAAAAGACACAAACTTATGAAAATACAAGATATGTTCAGGGTTACTAGTTTATTGGGTATTGCTGGATGATAAATTACCCAGAACCATCTATTAGGATGGTGTTTTATAAACGTCAGTGATTTAATATTAACATTCACATTTTTGCCCTATCCAAACTTTTTTGCCAAATTTACCAACATACTATTAATTATTTATTATTTTCTCTTAATTAATTTTGCATTGATTATTTATCTTTAGTTAAAACTTGCTCCAAGTATTTTGGCTTGATATACTAGTGACATTTTTTCTGATGAACTTTAAATATATCTAAAATTATGGATACTAAAATGTCTGTCCATCTAAAATAATCTTGAGCATCAACAGTGATGCGTTCTTGTACTTTGGAAAACTCCTTGGTGGAAGATGAGACAGAAACAAAAGGACAGATACATTCAAGAAGGACTTTGACTTCCATAGCATGTACTAGACTTTATGCTTAGGTATTAAAGGGATTTGTAATAATTTTTGCAATGATCAGAACTATGCTTTGGGAATTTAATTCTAGAAGCACTCAATGTTAAGAAATGAAGACGAGAAGACTAGAAAAAGCAAGACTGAACTTCATCCCAACTTCATTATTTAAGTCAATTCAGTAAACTCAGAACTTCTCTGATAAAGAAAAAAGAGAGTCAATTCAAATATTACCTCTTTATGAAACTTTGCCTGACTCCTTCAGGTACCTGGTAGATTGTAAGTGATATGTATCTACCCTGCATTGTAAATATATATATCTGCACTGCATTGAATCTTATTCTTTATATGTATTTCCTTTTCCTCTGTAAATTTCTTAAAGAGTTATCTCCTTCATCACAGAGTCCACAGAGCCTCATTGTATACGAAAGCTACAGAGGCCAGAGTTTTGTAATTTGAAAAAAAGATGGATCATAGGGATACTAGACAAAACCTGTTGTGATAATTCAGAAATTCATTAATGAAGGGTCTATAATAGGAGGGAATGAATTCCAGGAATTAAGAGATAGGATCATAATGACTAGGTTACTAGAAATATGATAGAGTCAAAGATGATTCTGAAAGTTCAAATCTGGAATGATTTTATGGAATCATTTAGTAGAGGAATATAAGAGAAGGAACAATATTTCAAGTACAGGTCCATGCACTAGGATGTGACACTCTCCAAGCCAATAAAATTGTGTAGCTTCACCCCTCCAAGATAAAACTCTAAGACATTTTTATACGTTTTTCAGCTCAATTAAGAGTCCAAGGTTTTTTGCACAGAACGAGTGACTGAATGAATGTATACATGATTGCCTACAGAAATGCAGTTGTGTTGCAGGAGAAAAACCAATATATTGCTCTCTAATTTTGGCCTAGTCACTTGTCAGTATGTATCCAAAAAGCTGCACAATCACTTTATCTCATCGAGTTTCAGTTCCTTCATCAAGCCTACCAGTGTAATAATAACCTCCCTGCCAGAATTCTTTGCTGCATATTCCAAAGAGGTAATGATTGTAAAAGTGGTTTTAGAATTGCTTCCACTCTTGTACTCACCATATACAGAACAAAGTGTGAGTTTTTAAAAACACAAGCCAAATTATGTCACTCTCCTGCTGAAAAGTTTCAATAATTCCCTGTCTCATTCAGGTTAAAATTCTGTTTACTAGTCCTATAGGCAGAGTTATTTCATTCCTATTCGTTTACCATTGCATTGCTAGTATCTAGTGCAGTGTATAGTACCTATGCATGCTCAGTAAGTACTTATTGAATATTTGAATATACATTACAATAAATAAGTAGCTGAAAGAATTTACTGTGAAGGCCTCCTGGCTAATTAGATGGCTGAGTCAAGTCTCGAAGATCAGTCTCCTGATTCCAAGGCATCTAATTTCCAATGTCCCAGAATTGTTCTAATTTGTCATATTCTGTTCTTCAACCTCATTGATACCTATGGAAAGGGCCCTAATTTTGTGAGGTTTTTGCCTTAAGGTAAATGTGTGGTCTCTGGTTAAGGATCAAGCTATAACACAGATTGTACCATGCAATTGAACCATCAATCACAGCTTTTTGGCCTGCTGCATATACCAAGTAATATATATAGTACACAGAGGCTGTTGACATATTTGTATTTCATAATGTGCCAATGTGCATTTATCAACTTATTCACAAGTTGCAAGATATCACCATCCTAAATTTATTTTGAGAATGTGTGATACCATTCCAGCATTTCATAAATGACAAAGTGCAAGGTGGATGGGGAGTTGGATTCATCATGTAAAGGTTAAACAATTCTGATTTAAGCAGTGAATATTGATTGCTCTTTTAAGGTGTATTTGAAGAATTCTTGTCATTGAGGAAAATATTTTTTCAAGGTTTCTTGAAATCCATTAAAGGCATAGAGAGGAGTAAAGAAAGTATGGTAAACAGATAACTGCTTTGCATATTAAGTTGTTTCAACATGCACTATTTTTGCCATAAGAATAATGGATATCTCTGAGAAATACTACAATCAGGTATTCTTGTAAAACTGTAGAATAGTCTTATGTTAACTTGCTATGTGAAGAAAAATGATTCTTGAAACAGAAAAGAAGGCTGGGGGGAAAAACTAACTCATAGTTCCTAGGTACAACTAGGTCTTTTGAATGAAATATTTCCCATGCTATTAAGCTTATTTCCAATTTTCTATGCTTTGTTCAAGCTGAATCCTGTTCTAAAAAGATCAGTGGTACACCAAAAATAATAGTTTATTGCTTTCATAAAATGACTTTTTCATAAACAGGTTGAATGATTTTCAGTAAATTGCTTAACATTTTGCATATTAGCTTCCTTGCTTATTAACTGCAAGGATTAGACTAGAAGATGTTTAGGCTTCTGAAACATTATATATGAAATCACTGAGAGAGATAAATTAAGTGTTTACCAAGATGGTTTAGTTTGTAATTTCTAGGTAGATATAGATAAATAGATTTAAACAGAAAATGAAAATTAATAGACAATAAAATGGATATACATATTGCTGAAGAAATGTGTATGTGCTTGAAGAGTCAAAAAGAAAAACTCTGAATAAAGTCATAGTGGGGATGGTAGGGATGGAAAGCTACAGAAAGTGAACATAGAGATTCTGATAAAGATGGGATGTACGCTGACACTGACAATATAACTGTCTTTCTAGGAAAAAGAAACTATATATATTTATAAATCACATTTTATTATGATTGTTATTGTTACTTTTATTATTATTATTATATTGGTAGCAGGGGTAAGGGTGAAGACAAAATGGCTACGTGTGGAGAAATTGATGGTTCCCAGGAAGAAAAAAAAAGAGGATCCTCTTGCTAGAACATATATTATCATTGCCAAGAGATTAATAACATCTATTCTAGTTAGCCCAGTTGCACACAGCCCAGAAATCTAATTTACAAAATGGTTGACCTTTCCTTATTTCTATTTGCCTTGTCTTTCAATGGATAATAAAACCATGTATACTTGCAATGAGTATACAGAAGAATTTGTTGATGAATTAGAAGTTGGGTGTTTGAAAGAGAAGAGTCAAGGATACATACTGCCCCCTGAAAAGTATTAAGTGCTTTCTATGATTTATAGTGGATTTTGATAAAATGCAACTTGAATCACAAAAGTTATATGTAACTTTGTTACTTGAAAAGCATAGATTTTGATATTTCAAACTCAAGAGAATTAGACTTTATCAGTCATATTATGGAGTAAGGGGCTGGGCCAAAAGCAAATCCTCAGTAAGCCCTTGGGTCCTGCTTATATATTGATGACACATCTAATATTCTGGACTCACCTTTTTTGATCTCTTACCATATACATCATTCTCTGTTAAAATCACACTTTACTTGTACTAGGGAGTCTTTTACATCATTGTACAGGTGACCCCCCCATGCAGTCCAACAACTCAGTGTATGTCTCTTTTATAGCACTTACTACAATATGTTGTATTTGTCAACTTATTTGTTTTTCTGTCCTATCAGGCTCGAAGGTCCACAAGGCTAGGAACTGTATTTTGTTTACTGCTTATTGCAAATATCCAGCATAGTGCCTTGGATGTAAAAGGTGCACAAATATTTGCATCAGATTTAAAAAAAATATGAATAAATTAAATGAAAGAATGAATAAATGAAGCAATCTCTTGCCCCCTTGAATTTCTGCCATGTCAATTCCCAAACTTGGATATTTCCCACTCCAAAATTGAAACCAAATGAAGAAATTGATAAAACTGCTAATTGGGTTCACTACAAACTCATGCTATTGTATTTTAGCTCTTATCCCAATATATATTTTTTTCAGGTGACTCAAGTCCATAGAAAAGTTTTCTCTACTTTCTTAAGAATCTTATTGCTATCCTTACATTTTTTTGTGCAGATGATTGTCTCCTATATTAGGGGAATCTCAAGGCAATTTGATCTTATTCTTGTTAACTCTTCTTTTCATTATATATGACTCATTTTTGCACATCTATTGTGTTTTTGTTTTTTTTCTACCTTGCAAAGAGAAAAATCTCTACTTTAGGCTTTTTTTCCCTCTCCCTAGTATCCATTTCTTTTCCTTGTTTTTATATTCTCTTCTGATCCCCTAGCCTATTGATATACTCAACTATCTGACCATCTTAAACAAAACAAATGCACAAACCTTCATCTTTTTTGATGCTCACACTATTTCATTCACAACTAACCAGCTTGAAAGCACATTGAAGACTTCCTAACTCCACTTTTTAATTTTTGTAGCCTACATTCAGGCCTTCTTGCATTCTGCCTCTACCACTTGTTACTCTATATTCATAGAATGGGTTTGGAAGTCAGTCATACTGATATGATCGGTCTCAGTATGTCCATGTTCCTCCAAAATGCTCCTGTCGGATGACTGGAGATTATTGCCAAACTTGTTCTTGCTAAGAACACTTATGTGCAGTTAAATTAATCAGCTTTCTATTTCTTCAGTCTTCATTCTTTTTCCTTGTAATGTTTGCCAACTGACACTTTTCAGTTCTTTTTTTTTAAAATATATTTTTAATTTAAAAAAAAAAGTTATTTAGATTACATAAATGTTACATAAAAATATAGGGGATTCGAACCAGCAAAATGGCAACAGAGTAAGGAGCTCCTAGAATCAGCTCGTGCTACAGGGCAGTTAGTAATTACCCAGAACTATCTAAAGCACTTGTTTGGGGGCTCCAGGAGACCAGAATTGCATCCTGCAACATCCTTGAAAGAATGGAAGGAAGAGACTGCCCATCTGCAGAGAAGACTCCATGCCACAGAGGCCGGTGCCCATCCTCCACTGGAGGCACAAACCGCCTCCGGAGCTATTCTGCGGCTGGAATTGTAAGCTCCACTTCCCAAAAATGGGGGAAGAAGAAACAGTTGGGCACTAACTTCATCTACTGATTAGTAAATTCAGTGGGCTAAAGTATAACCCTAAGAACAGCTAAAGTTTGAACCTGTCCAAGTCAGAAAGAGGCCAGTAGCCACCATCTTAACTCTGTGCCTGACATGAGGGCAAGCGGGGCTGACTGAAAATCACAGTGCTGGTAGGGACTGGCTTCTTTCCATCCAGATCAGATTGAAGCTTTGCCTAGGCTTCAGCCCCACCTCTAGCAGGGAGGAAGCTGTGGGGAGCTGCGCCAGCCTATACAGGTAACTGCAGGTACATTTAGCTGGCACAGACTGAATTATCGGAAGTCTACCGGGGCAACTGCAGTCATCTTGGACCTGCACTGCATAGATTACTGCCCACACCTGCAGCTCCATCCCCACCCCAGGCAGGGGAGAAAGGGGCTTGAAACTTCATCAATCTCTCTGGGCAACTACGTTCTAGGCCTGCATGAGTTGGATTATTCCATACAGCTGTGGCTCTATCCTTACCTCTGGCAAAGGAGAAAGTTGGGAGAAGCTTCATTGGTCCCTGGAGCAATGAGGGCAGCTTGAGCCTCCGCAGTTTATAGCACCAACTACATCCTTGTCTCCTACTACACAACCAGTATGAGAGAAAAGGTTGGAAACTAAAGAGAAAAACTGCATCCAGAATAAATACTCTAGTAAGCCAGATACCAAGACACCAACAAAAAATTGCAATCCACACCAAGAAACAGGAAGATATGGCCCAGTTAAAGGAAAAAGATAAGCCTCCAGATGACATAAAGGAGTTGAGACAACTAATCATAGATGTTCAAATAAATCTCTTTAATAAATTCAATGAGATGGTCAAAGAAATTAAGGATATTAAGAAAACATTGGAGGAGCACAAAAGAATTTAAAAGCATACATAGAAAAATAGCAGATCTTATGGGAATGAAAGGTGCAATAAATGAAATAAAAAATACACTGGAATCATATAATAACAGATATAAGGAGGCAGAAGAAAGGATTGGTGAGCTTGAAGAAATGGCCTCTGAAAGTGAACATACAAAAGAACAGATGAAGAAAAGTTTCAAAAAACTTGAACAAGGTCTTAGGGAAATAAACAACAGCAAGAGATGTGCAAACATATGTGTCATGGGTGCCCCAGAAGGAGAAGAGAAGGGAAAAGGGGTAGAAGGAATATCTGAAGAAATAATGGTAGAACATTTTCCAACCCTATTGAAGGACATAGATATCCATGTCCAAGAAGCACGATGTACTCCCATCTGAAAAAATCTGAATAGACTGATTCTGAGACACATACTAATCAAAATTCTAAATGTTAAAGACAAAGAGAGAATTCTGAGAGCAGCAAGAGAACCGCCATGCATAACATATAAGAGATACCCAATAAGATTAAGTGCTTATTTCTCACCAGAAACCATGGAGGCAAGAAGACAGTGGTATGATAATTTTAGATACTGCAAGAGAAAAACTTCCAGCCAAGAATCTTATATCTGGCAAGATTGTCTTTCAAAAATGAGGGCGAGTTTAGAATATTCACAGATAAACAGAAACTGAGAGAGTTTGTAACCAAGAGACCTGCTTTGCAGGAAATACTGAAGGGTATGCTACAGCCTGAAAAGAAAAGACAGGAGAGAAAAGCCTGGAAGAGAGTCTAGAAATGAAGATTATATCAATAAAAGTAACAAAGTGTCAAAAGAGTGGTGAAAATAAAATATGACAGATAAAACCCAAATATTTAGGAATAAGC
>JAQZBX010052418.1:0-19140 GCA_029593785.1 Cabassous unicinctus
AAAAATATTTTAATGATAAGATTACTATATTAAAGAATATAGTTTTAAGGTAGACTATATCAACTTATGTATTAGTACATGTTTAACTTTGTATTTTAGTTTAGTTTATATGTTTTTTATTCTACTCATTTGGAAGCCTGAATTTAAAGTTGGAGTCTTTTAAAGTCAATATCTTAATAATATCAAAGAAAATGAAATCAACAAAAAGTTAATGCTTTATCAAAATGGATATTACTGATACAGTTGCTAAATTGAAAATCCTGTGAAATAATGATATTTTGCAATTATATTGTCTTTTCATGGTCTCAAAGGTTTTATAAATTTCTCTAGTGTGTACACAGGGGTCACATTATCTCTCACTGCAGTGGAGTTCTCCCTTAGGTAAAACAACAACTCTGCAACAGAACAGTGACCTCATATACAGTTAAATATAGCAAATGGAAATTAACTTTTTTCTTTTGTAAATGTCTGGAAACTTAAATCCTTCGAATAAGTCTATGAAAATTATATTAAGTCAATAAACCAGAGCTAATAATATTTCAAACTCACAAAGAGAAAAACAGAAGCAAATCAAAACGTAATTTTCTGTATTACCAACAAATACACGATTTCAAAGGTAATCTGGGATAAGGTTGATAAAGTTAAGGAGCTGTCTATTTCAAAATCTCTTAATTGGGACCATCAACCATAGACTTTTTTGTCCCCAGTCACATCTCTAGAGTCAACTTAGTTCATAGGAGAGTCCTCTAATAATTACCTACGGCCAGCTCAGAAAATTTTGATGGATTTTTCAAATACAAAGGTCGACCTGAGTTCACCAGCGATTCTCTCCTCTTAGTGTATGCTGTCAAAAGACACTGTCAAATTACTCTGGAGACTGTGATTTAATTTTCAGTGTCGATCTGTAACGTTGGCATTTTCCTAACGTCTCAACATGTGTGATGTCATATTCGGGTTTGATTTTATTGTTCTGTTATGAAATTAAGAATGTACTTCTGTCTCCTGAAGTTTAATCACATTCTTTGTTCTTATGTTTACTTTAGTTCACAATAACAATCATTATAACGATAAAAACTTATCATTCATCTATCATGTTTTGGGCTGACAATAATAAGAGATATAATTCCTGTCTTTAAGAAATTTATCTTTTCTTTTTTTCGAGAAAAAGACCATTGTTCTGTGACTGTTCCTACCTCATAATTCTAGTCTTGTCACCCAACCAATCTACTCATATGAGTAATTTTATTTTAATGTACTCTGTTATTACTAAAATCCATGAAACAAAAGTATGGATACATCAGCACTCTCATGCACTGCTACCAAAGTGTAATAAATACTCTATGGATAGCTTTTGGAAAACTTTGTAAGTATTATAAATACCATATTCTTGAACCTAGCAATATTCTTTCTAGACTATTTTTTCTAATATATACTTATTCATGTGATAAATATAGAAGATTATTGAATGTGGTATTTTCTTGTAAGAAAATGTTGGAAATACTATGAATTTCCTTAAATGAGACATCAAATAAATTAACATATGTATATCTATATATATATACATAAAAACACACACATACACAAAAATATGCAAAATCTCATTATCTCATTAAAGCAAGAGCATCCTTCTTATATATAGTCAGTGAACAATCTACATAATATATTTCTAAATTATTCAAGCAAGATGTAGAGTAATATGTTAGTGTGCTGCAACCTGTGTCTACAAAGGGGTCAGGCAGAATAATACAATACATATCTGCTTTAAAAATCTATAGATGAAAAATGGATAAATAAGAACCTGTAATATCGTTCACTTCATGGGAGATGTGTTGAGTGTTTAAGAGACAGAAAGGACAGGAGGAGTTTTCACTGTATATTTTATAGTCATATTGAAATTTGAATTATAGGAATGTTTCACCTTAACAGCAACAAGAAAAAAGTGCCAAAAAGTAGCTTTAAAAAAAGATTTTCCTAACCCCTTTCTTTTTCTGAGTATCTTCTAAGTGTTTCATTTAATTCTAATATTTTTTTCACCCCTAAAAGTTCAGTGGTAAAAGGAATGCTAATTAATTTGTTTAAAGTGCAGCACTAACACCTAAAATTAGCACACATCATTTCTTCATTATTTTAGATTCAGTGTAATTAAAACTGAAGACAAATATGGAAATGTATGCCTCTATTCTGAAGGAATAGCCTAGTCAGTGCATCTCAGTATCCACTTCCGGGCACAAGGTTGGATGCAGGGAGATGAGTTAGTAGGCTTTTAAATGAATCAGTTAAAAGATTTTAATGGCTCAGATAAGCATGTTGTCCTTGGCAGTAGAGAAAACTGATTATATTCTAGATATATTTTGAATGTAAAGTTAACTGCTTTGAGAGTAAATGTGGAATGTGAGAAAAAGAGTATAGTTAAGAATGACTTCAAGATTTCTAAGCTGTGCAATATATGGGAAGAATATCCTTTAACTGAGATGAGGAAATGTGGGAGTAGAGCAAGTGATGGGGGGAGGGGAATTTAAGAGTTCAATTTTATGATTGCTTTGGGGATGACTATTAAAACCCAAGTGGAAACTAGGTGGAAGTTGGTCTATGCTTTCCCACAGAAGTTCAGGCTGAATATATAATTTAAGACATGGTATTAACCTTGCTGTACCAGATGAACTAAACAGAGAAGTGAGTGAGCATAAATAAAGAGGATAGATTAGTCCTCAGATTCTCCAAAGTTAAAATGTCAAGACAAAAGTGAAGCAAGGAAGAGCAAAAGAGTAAGGAAAAAATTAAGAAATAGTGAGATGGGAAGAAACCAGCATAATATAGTGTTAAAAAACCCAATTGAAGAAAGTGGTTCAAGAAGTGATTAACAGGTATAAAAGCTTGTAAAATGCTAAGTAAGAAGAGGATTGAGAATTGATCATAGGACTTCCCAATGTGGATGTTATTTGTGACCTTAGCAGAAGCAGTTTCATCATAAAGATGGTGGTAAACATGTGTTTGAAATGGGTTGAAGAGAGATGGAAGGTGAATAATTGAAAGGAATGGGTAATGCGAAATTCATTCAAGAAATTGCTCTAAGAAGAGAGGAAGGAACTAAGATAGTAGATGGTGAGGTTACTGGAACATGAGAAGCATTTTTAAGATTGAAGGAATTAAGATATGTTTTTCTAATGTCCTATGTTTATGCTAATAGAATGATCTGGTAGAGAGAGAATGATAGATGATGCAGTAGAAAGTTAAGTATCGCTGTAGATACGTCCTTAAATAAGCCAGGAGTGATGGGATCTAATGTAGAAACGTGTGTGCACACACGCTCAGAATAGGTATTAGCCTTGGTTATGGGGGCAGACAGTTTATCTTTAGAAACAGGAGTTAAGACAAATAATATATTGGTAAATATATTTATAGGAAGGTAAATATGGGGCAGGGGGTAATTAGAGTCATTTCCAGTGAAATACTTAAAGTCATCAACTGAAACTGAGAATGGAAGAAGAGTTAATGATCTAGGATGATAAAAGAGTAAATGGAATAAGAAAATATAGTATAATTGCTGGGCAGTATTAAGTAACCATTTGAGGTTCATTTGTACAAATTGAAATTGAAACCAGTCAGAAGTACTTTGAGCTTCAGCTTCTTCTTCCTTTTCTCCAACTCAGTCAGCAGGTGCAAGCTTGGTGGAGAGAGAGTTGGACGTAGTCATAGTTGGGATTTTACCAAAGAAACAACCAAAACGATGTTGAGAAAGTGATTACACATAGTGATTACAAACAGTGACCAGGGAATTTAGCCATGATGAAAAAGGAAAAGGGAGGATGAAGGACAATGCAGTGGTGGAATGAGTGGAGATGCATCCTAAATGGTTCAAAGGATTTTTGGAAATGTAAACATCGCACACTTTCTATATTGGAAAGCCCAAAGAGAGCCTAATTCAATGAAATACAGATTGGAATAAATACAGGCTTCATTTATCACATACTCTTTTGAGTTTTCCAATCTAAATTCACCAGTGAATCATAAAAATCATAAAAACTGTTATTTTATAAATGATCCAGTGGAGTAATATCATCATTCTATGTTTTCATATATATATAATAAATGTAAATGATGATCTGAAAGGTTATTAAACTAGTAAATGACTGATTTTTTATTTAAAGTCAGGTGTGGATGCTGTTACCTATAAATTCTAATGAAAATAAATAATAATAGTATTTAATAATAGCTTGGGTCTCAGTTTTTAAAAGGAACAAACATATTTACTTTTAATTATTTTCAATGGTGATTTAAATTTGAAACAGGCAAAGTCTAACCATTCCTAACAATATGAATTTAGGATACTTTTTTCTTCTGCAGCTATGATAAGTTTTAATGTCTTCAATGAGTTCTCAAAACAAACCTGAACACTTTACAGTGATTAATTTTAAGATTGGGAAATTCTAGTTACCAGCCTACGCACTTGGTCACATAGATATTTCAATAAAGCCTGGGAAAAAGCAGGCCTGTCATTCTTCTTTGTGTCTCAGTGCTTCTTTATTTCTTTTTTTTCCCTCTGTGTGTTTGTGTATGTGCGCACACAGTCATATGTATTTTTCTGAGGACTTTAAACAGAAAAGGACAAGGAAAGAGTGAATATTTACAAACTATAGCCTGAGCACAGGGCAAACAGAAATTGGGGCAACATGTTTAAGGCCAATTTTCTTTTACCTTTAAAGGACATCAGTTTTACTAACAATTTGGTGATAATTATGTCCCTTATGGAACTTGTGATTAATTCCTTTCTCTTTCTATGCTTCCCAAACAATTTAGAGAAATAAAATGTTTTCCTCTGAAAGTAAAAGATAATCAAAAGATAATTTTTGTTCAATCATAAATTTAATATGTTGTAATGCAATAAAATAGAATAATGGCAGTTTTAAAACTTCAAAGGTATAAACAAATAAAAGGAAACATACCAAATTTAATATAATGGTTGCCTGTGATGGGGAGGAAATAGGAGTAAGACATTAGATATTAGGGAATGCATTTGTATATATACACCTGCATTTGTTTATATGAATTTGAAGATGCAGAAAAAGGCTTGGACAGGACCAGGGATTATAGAGAACTCTGAAAAGAGACATAAAAATCATCATTCCTCTACACCTATGATAAAAATAAATGTTTATAAGAGAATTAAATTGTGCTATATAGTACAATGACTATATAGTGGTAATAATGATAACATTAAGGTGAGCCATATGAAACTGTTGTATTCTTGGGGAAAATTGTTTGGTATTGGCAATTCTATGTTGTTTATACAAATATTTATAACTTACTTATGTAAGACATCACGTATGGAACATATCATGCCATCCTTACACAAACACTGTGATATAATCAGAACTTATTCATGGTAGAGATGATTAAATTGGTGCTCAGAGAAGTTAACTAAGTTGCTCAAAATTAACAAGATATTATTCATCAAAGCTAGATTTTTGGACTTGTAACCTAAAGTTTTCTTTCTGATCACAAGCCAGTGTTCTAGCCCTAAATTCTGAAAGTAATTGTGAACATTTTAGATTTTAATAACTTTATTTACAAAAGTAAAATCCTGGATCACATGAACTAATTATGTGAACTCATGAAATATGTCAAGATCTCTAATTACATTGTCTGTCCTTTTAATAAAGCTGCCATTATTATTATTGCACATTGTGAGCATACATCTAGTTCCCCACTCATTACATTATTGAGATCTTGACTAAACATAAATGTCTCCTACATTCAATATAATTAATTTCAGCAAAGTTATGCTTAGGCTGGAAAGTAATGGGTCATCCAATAGCAGAATCTGACATCACTACCATTTTCTTCAATAAATCATATTGCTCAATAAACAATATCTGTGGCATTCACGCATGTTTTGTTGTAAATTCTTTGATTTTTAAAATGAAATTGTATACAGAATCTAATATAAAACAGATTTGTTTAAGGATGTCCTCTTGTAGGGACAGCAGAGGAGGACCCTAGCTAATGTTCCTGTTTAACTGTTACTAGCAATTTCCCTGAAATCCTGAGGTTCCAGGCAATCCAATTTGAAAACTGTTTTCCAATATTTGTACATTCTGTTGTTTTCACGTGTATAAAAACACTAACCAAATATTCCATTGCATTTCCTTTCAATTTCAGGATTCAACTTTAACCTGGACCAATGGTAATAAAAACTATAAGATCCTTCTGAAGTGAACATTCTGATTCATGAATTGTGGAATGATCAGACAAATGCCAATCAAAATTTAGTGCATATGATAGTCATTTAGCATAACAGATTCTCTAAAATTACATAACAAAAATCCCTTTGAGACGAAGTATATAGATCAGAGATTATGAAATTCCTAAATGACACATGTTTTTCTCCCACATATGGTGGGCTTTTGTAGCAGTGAACACTGACACCAGCATAGAAACAGAAGGAAGACATCCTGCACTTACTATCCATTATTGCATCAATTCCTTGAGGGATGAAAAGAACTTTCATCACTGAATTTAAAAAGGGATGTTTTCACAAGACACAAACTGTTTGTCATATACTCAAAGAATACAGAGATTCAAATTGAATTATATTTTCAATAAACTGTTTTATTTTGTTTGGAAACTTTCTTCCTTATCCTGAGAGTGTTTTTCCTAACATCTTTCAACATATTGGATCATGTAAGTCATTCTAACTCTGTACCATCTAAAGAACAAATTCAGAAATCAAATTAATCTTGAAAAGTCAAAACTACTTAAAGAAGCTCTTGAAAAATATTTTCATTCAAAGGAAAACACTCCGGTCCTCCTAAAGTCCAAACTCTTTCTCTCATTTTGTAACTTTTACTTTTTTTGAAACTGAATAATCATCTGCACTTGGCAATATATATAACATCCAATTTCACAAACGTTGTATTATTTAACCGCTACTGTAGCGTGCCAAAGCAGCTATAGGTAATATATAAGCAAATTAGCATGGCTTTATTCCAATAAAATATTTTAAAAAACAGGCAGCATGGCAGATTTTGCCTGCAGAACATAGTTTACCAACCTCTACTTAGAGGGAATCTTTTAAAATCGAATTTATTATGTTATTAATTTATCTATTATTTCAGAAGTGCAAATGGTGCAGTATAAACTGTGAGGTAGAAAAAGTAACAGGTTTTACTTTCCGAGAACCTGTGAGAGAAAGAAATAAATTTATGGAAAAGAAATGTATTTCTATTCACATACATATAAATTGGTTTAAAAATCTACAACAAAAAATATATAACAGCAATTAGTCTTTTCTTCACAAATCTCTGCTTGGAGCATTGCATGAGGGAAAGCTCATTTCTGAACACTGAAATTCGTGGGGAAACATGTCCTCTTTCAGTGACAAGCCTCATGAGCTTAATATATTCACTCCCTGTTGTCTGTTGGCACTGAGCTAGGTAGAGCAAGTTGTTGTTTTAGAATTTGGACAATCATCTTATTTGCTTGTGATACAAGTTTCTCACCTATAACATTAAAAGACTAGTATAGATGAAAACCAAACTCCCCTCAAGTTTTAAAATCTTATTAAATAGTAACCCATTTCTCACCTGATTATCATCAGAGATCACAGTGGAAATTTTCTGGAACATTTATCTTTGCAATAGCAAATGTGATTTAAAAAAAAAAAAATGCCTTATGTAGAAAGCTGCCATTTCACCAATCCTAGCATGCTTGTTTATCACATTATAATGTTTCTATTTTTTAACTGTCTTTATTTCTGTTGCCAATGAAAAGTTGTAAAGGATTCACCCTCATTTCTCAATATGCAAAATAAGTTTTTAAGTAAAGCAACTGGAAAACTTTTTGCTTCTTTCTCATAAAAGGCCATAGGAATGAAAATTACATATTTTTCTTTTTAGTTTTCCTCTTTGCTGAACTACTTTTTGACTCTATGGAAGAACATCAACAAAGGAGGCAGTCCTTGAAGCAAAACAATTGACAAATAGCTCCTCTAAGCAGCTGACAAAGCCCCTGTTGTGCCATCGCCTAGCAGTTGGAAAGTTTAATGAGAAGAGAAATAAAAAGCCAAATAATTGGCATTTTAAGGAACTAATCCTTTGAAAATTATGAGGAAGTTGTAGCATTATATGTGGTACAAAAAATAGTTTAACATTGTTAACATGTAAATGACTAAAATCCATTCTCTAATAAGCAGAACCTCAGCTTTCAGGCTCTAAAGTGTGGGTAAGATATTTGTCCAACTTCACAAAGGTAAAAATTTGTAAAGGTATAAAAATAAAAGGAATACGGATTAAAACATTAAATGTCCATTCTTAAGAGCACTCTTTTTAACATTTATTCAATGATAACCGTATCCTATTTGTGAAAAACAAATATCACAAATACACACAATTTGTAATTTTTCATACTATATTTTCTTACTATTAACTTTTTATTGAACTAACTAAAATGTTAATGCATGAAAGGTTATCCTTTACATTTGAATGGCATTCATATATTTTAAGTTGAAGAAAAATTTTATTGCTAGAATGCACTCTAACAAGCACATACCTGGAAGTAAAATGCAAATTATCTCTACTTTCAAATACTGTTAGTTAGGCTTGGCCTAAGTAATATATGGATGAACTGAAGATTACTTTTCAGAAGTGCTGATGATGTTGGAAAGAGCACCAAAATTGAATGTGGAAATCCTTGGTTTCAATTCTGGTGCTTTCCCATACAAATCACTGCAATTTGTAAAAGTCATTTCACTGGTGTTAGCTATAAGGTTAGATTGACCATCTATGCATCACCCTTAACAGTTGCTGTGAAGTTCAAAGAAGATCATATATACGGAAGAATTTTGCAAATGGTAAAATGCTGTGATATTGGAAGCCAAAATCTTCTGGAAGCATGGAGAAAAGAAAAATACAGTAATTAAATAATTGAAGATGAGAAAAATTGAGCCAGATGCTATTAATGATTCTGCTTCTTATTTGCCAAATGACATTGGGTGAGTTATTCCATCTGGATTTTAGATTTCCTATTTGGGAAACAAGAGAGTTGCTATGGATAGTCTCTATACCCCATTGGACTCTAGACCCTATTATTTATAGCAAAAACAAAAACAAACAAATAAACAAAGTAAACAGTTTTCCAGGGCCTGGTTTCTCTTGTCAGTGTGTCTACTCCCTGAGTGAATTCGACTCTTGTGGCTTAGTTATTACGTTACAGCCTAATTTAGTCTAGTTTCAACTTCTTTCCAAACATCAGAAAATTTCTCCTGCATATGCCAAAAGTATGTTAAATTCTACATGTAAAAAAATTAAAGCATGTTCTCCCCCATCTCCAAAAATTAAACAAAAGTATTATTCTTTTACTACAATCCCATATTCAATTGGTGTTATAAAAAGACATCTTAGTACCTTGGTTTTGAGAAATGAGAATATATACATTTAATTATTGAGAAATCAAAGATTACATATATGTATGGTTGTTTGTATATTTTTATATATATATACAGATATGCATACATATTTTACCCACATGTTTTTGTTTGCACGTGTGTCCTTTGTTTTGTATGAGGTAAAACTTGAACTTTTTGAAAATGACTTTCTTTCTCATTCGCTACTGCCCTAGTTCAGAGGCTTTTAGTGTCTTTCCTGAATCACTATAACAGTTTCTTAACAGTTTTCAATGCCTACAGGACTTTTGTCTTTAAATCTGTTTTCCACATCACAGTCAAATATGTCATTTGAAACAACAGTGACAACATGATGGTGCCCTATGTAAATGTTACAATGGCTCCTGGTCACACATAGGATAAATTCAAGATCCAGAGAATGCCATGCAAACACTCCTTGATTTTCACACTGTGTACTCTCAAATCTGATCTCTCACCCTGCACCCCTCCAAATTCAATTATAATATCACCCATATACTTGATTAGTTGTGGGTGGGGTGCTATATTTACATATGCTAGAAATGCCTTCCCTATATTTTTTGACAACCTTACTTTCATTTATCCCCCTAAGGCTTAGTTCAAGGATTAAGCTAAACAGGACGTCTTTCTTAAACCCTCAGATTGGGTTATATACTCCTCCTCTGTGCCCCAAAGTGCCACATCATTATATTTACTTTTCAATATTTATCTTTTTCATTTTACGTATCCTTCATCTCTAAACTGCTATCAACATTTTTACCCCTTCATTTTAATGTTCTCAAGAGAAGTGACCATAAATAAGCACCAATCTCTGGCATTCTGTAAAATATCCATGGTATACTATTGAACTGAATGGACTTTAGACATTCAGGATTACTAAAACCCTGGGTTATACTACAACTTGTCAATGTCTGAAGAAATTTCTAAACTGAGAATTGTCCTAGGATTAGAATGGTTATCCCTAAGGTAACTGGTAGTCTCTTAAGCCCTCCCTTTGATCACCCTCAACACTCAAATTAACCTCCTTGTCTTTGTTTTCCAGAGCTGTTATTACAAATACAAAGCAATGGGTTGGTTTGAACAACAAGTGTTCATAGTCTTATGGTTTTGAAAGCTATAAGACCAACATCAAGAAATACACAGGAGACCGTGATTTCTCCCAGAGTCGGTAGCTTTTTGGTGATGGTCATGTCCTTGGTCTCCTCTGTGGTTTTCTCTTACTTCTGGCTCCTTTTAATAAGACCTCCAGTTATACAAATTAAGACCCATCCTCATTTAGTTTGGCCACACCTAAACAGGTTATTCAAAGAACCTATTTACAAATGAGTCCATACCCTGACTCACCTTAATATAGTCAAAGGTACTACTTATGGGTGGGTTTACATACACAGGAACACAGTTTAAGACTTGAAAATGTCTTTTGTAGAGTACATTCAATCCGCAACACCCCTTAACCAACTATGCCCATGTAGCCATCTGACAAATTAATGTAATTATGAATTCCAAAAATATAATTGGATCATGCTTGTAAACTGATCTGTTAATCTGGGCATGATTAAGTTATGATTAGGGCGTTGACTGGGCCACATCAGTAGGGCATTGAGCCCCACCCCTTGGTGGGTGGGGGAATCAAATATAAAAGGCAAAGCAAAGGATAGAGGTAGCAGTTTTTGAGAAGCAGTTTTGATATTGGAGAGAAAGCCCCAGGAGAAGAGAATTGAGCTGTTCGCCTGATAGTCTGCAGCTGACCTTGTGGAGGAACCAGAAGAGCTAAGCCCAGAGAGAAACACAGCCCTGGGAAGAGAGGAACCCAAGAAGCCTGAACCCTGGCAAATGTAGGCAGCTGTCTGGCTCCAACACGTGGCAATGGACTTTGGTGAGAGAAGAAACTTAATGCTTTATGGACTGATAACTGTGGACTTCTACCCCAAATAAATACCCTTTGTAAAGACCAACCCATTTTTGGTATTTCACTTTAGCACCCCTTTGGCTGGCTAATACAGCCCACCTCAACATGGCCCTAAAGAAGCCATACCCAAAACCAAGCTTGCTGATGAAGAATCTAAGCTCCTTATAAGCAAGGCTACATCTTCACCTTTGTAACCATTTCACACTTAACACATTACTTAGTGTTGCTCTTAATAAAGTGTGAGATGCCCACCACGAGAATGAAGGAATTAAGAATATAAGAATCTTTACAAAGTTGGCAAGAGCAAAGTCTCATCGAGGATAGTGGGGAAACCCAAATAAATGTGTTTAATAGTGAAAAAAATTGATTGGTCAACAGGGTGAAGAAATGATGTCAATAAACAACAAAGAAAGTAAAACTCAACAGCAAATGCTGGCATTGTCTTAACAGATACTTTCCAGTAAGAAAAATTCATTGCTGTGGACCTTTCACATCCATATACTATTGTAAGTATATTTATCATTTAATTCTTTTTCCTCTAATCCCAAGCTCATAAAATGGAGAATATTAAAAATATTTAACTGCCATCATAGCTTGGGCACCAACCCATGAGCACTACACCCAATGTAAATATAAACTGCTGTAAATAATGGCTATGGCCACACTAGTAGATACTGGTAGGACATCAGCTTTACTACTAAGCAACTGTTTTCTTTACATTTCACCCCAGTTATTACTTCCTCTTGGCATAGAATATTAATCACATGGACTTCCAGAATTCTTGTCACTACAGTAGTAATTTTTTGGAGTTACTTAAAAAATGGAAAATTTATGAGAAAATTATGAATACAGGTAGGCCTTTTCCATATTTGTAGCCAATATCAACTTCCTTAGACTACAAAGTTCAAGATCAGACTTTGGACCCTTAAATATTCATCAAGGTAATAAATCCCTTACTGAAAAGTATTTCAGGAGACAGAAAATGTTTGTTCAAGTTCTTTGCTATGGCCATAGTAGGGATACAATTATTCAGTATATACTTGTTTAATTAGATTATAACTAGAAGGAAAGAGTTATCAAATAAATTTTCTCATCATAAGTAGTACCATCATGATATATAAGTCATAAATGCATGTTCCATTTATGTACAGTTTGAGGCTTCACTCAACACCCAAAACTGTTTCTTTAACTTCCTAATAATTATGCCCCCAATTTGTCATGGAAATAGAATGAGGATTTTTCCATCTTATCCACAATATATTAGAACATTATTTTCATTACACATTTAGCATAGATACTCATTTATGGAGGGATGGGGACAGTAATGAGTAAAGAGATAATCAGAGTCACCTAAGGTGTCTTTCAAATTACAGTTTGCTTCTGATTCTGAGAGCACTTCCTCTTCTAACTCCATGACTCAGTTACAAAAACCTGAGCTTACCTTACCCTCAAGAGGCATGCAAGGCCTAAAATTTATTAAGCGGCCCTTTACAGGAAAAGTTTGCCAAACTCTGTTCTATTTAATAAACATTATAATATTTTTAAAATTTAACATAGAATTTCAAGATTTCAGATATTCTTTTTGAGTCAGTTTTAGGGGACTTTGATGCTTTGTTTAGTATTTTAAAGCATTTTAATATTTTTCTTCCTTCTCTCCATAGTCGCAATGGTTTTCACGCACTATTGTGTTGAAACGTACCAAATACCATATTCCAATATATTTGTACCATGATATTTTTGTAAGTAAATGATGTTATAAGAGACAAACTGCAATGTTCATTAGTACTGTACATAGATGACTTTTTCCACTTCACAGAAACAAATGAACAAGAACACAATAATACCCACAAATTTAAAAATAATAATTTGTAAGTACAGAATTCTTTATTATTTACTATATGTCTACTCTAAATGAAAACAATTGAAGAATTCAGTCTTTTCACTAGTGGAAGAATTGCAATATGTTTATTTTTAAAAAATATTGAAGATGAAGCTTTTAAAACTATAATAAATTTGTATAGCAGAATTTTTATTAGCTTATTTTATTTCTTATATATGACAGGTACATATAAATTATTAGAGAACCTGGATTTCTTTTATTAAATGAAGAATATTTATTCCTTAAATTACTCTTTTATATTAAAAAATATATAATAAAGGGTCTGAAATTTTGTTGTCAAAACTAAATACAACTTTTGCTTATTTCGCTTTTGCTGCATATTAACCAAAATTCCAAATGCCTCTTATTAACATATCAGGCTAATATTCTTTCATTAATAACTTTAAAGTCAGCAGATCTTGTTCAATAAGTTAGAAAATTAAGAAAAAATATACAAATGACATGAAATTTCAGATACCATATTTTTTCATTTTAATGCAAATTATCATATGAAGAGCTAAATCACATGAAATTATTAGGAAGAAATTTCTAAGCAGGTACTTACATTTTTCAATGTTGTGGGAAATCTTGGGCTCTAATACTTATTAGAATGATTAAAGAAAATAATTAATAAATCTTAACCTATGTCTGTTAATCTAATTACTATAGTTTAGTGATTAATCAAAGTGAAATAATAGTATTTTAATCTTTGTTTATTTGGCATGTGTTGTGGCTTTGTGCTTTGCATAATTCATATGTATGCTGTATTATTACGCCTTGGATCAGTACTTAAAATATTTTAAGCCACCGAACAAGTTTTGTATTGTAAGGAATGCCTCTTTTCTTGTGGAGGTATTTTCTTAAATAACAAATTGTTAGTTTCTCTTATTACACATTTGATTATTGAAAAATTGACTCCCATGAAAGTCCCTGTTGTGGAAGCACTATTTCTTATGAGAGTTGATCGTATCCTCAGTTATGTCTGAATGAAAAAATAAAATATAAGAGCTATTAGACTTAATGTGGTAATTCTGAGTATTAGAGTGAAAACATGAAATTCATTTGAGCTGCTACTATGTTTGATTTTGTGTATGGGGTGGACAATGATTTTTCAGGGATGAATAAAGAAATAATCAAGGTAAAGGATAAATATTTGGTAATTCATGAACAACAAAACAAGACAAAACAAAACAAAGACTGGCTGAACATGAGAGGCAACTCTACTCACAGTAGAGTATGAAGCTGTGGATGCAATATGATTTGGCTCTGAACATTCCTTTCTATTTTGTACCAACTTTGCTTTTGCTGAACTATCTTAATTCAGTCATGAATTAGAGGTAATGCATTTGGTAAACTTTTGAATATTTGTGTACTTTTACATTTGTCAAAAAATTCCAAAACTGAGCAAATACAAGTGATTTACAAGAACACTTTCTGTTCAGGAGAAGTTGAAACTCTGTGGCCTTGCTATAACATTGGAGGCAAACAAAGCTTTGTAAACTGAGCTTCTTGCAGGTTAAGACAGTCATGTTACCATCCTTTAAATAAAATAATGGGAATACTTTCTGGAAGTTTTTGAAGAAACAGATTCTGTCGTCCAATGTTGCTTTGAAAGAAGGAATAAAATCACCCCCAGCATTATTTAGAAAATAGTTTTGTAGAGAATAAAACCTCTCAGGACTTAGCAGCATTATCGGTACAAAGTAATGGTTAAAACCTATGTAAAGTTTTCCAACAGTATTAGTGGAATTGCCATTGCAATAAGTAAAATATTTTGATTCTAAATAGATGTAATATTAAAAGTGTTCTACTTTCCAAATGGAGAAAAGCTATATATTGTATTAATTAACCTGAATATTGCTTGTCAGGCTTTGGTATCATAGCACTGAGGGATGCCAGAACCGTAATTGTGTGCGAATCCTGAACTTTTGCCAGTTCTGGATGCAGTCTCATTAGCATATTCATAAGTCAAAGCCTAGTGCAGGTGCCAGAATGCTGTAAAATGTTTTGTGAATATTTGTTGCAGCAATAGAGACAAATAGTAAACTACTCTTTAAAAATCCCCTTATATACTGTAAAGCATAATATTTAATGCTATAAAATAATTGCAGAAGGTTTTTAGCAATGATTCCACCCCAAATGAAATATTTTCTTTCTGAATAATATAAAGAATAGGGATACAAAACAGAGGAAATAAAACAGAGGTTTTCTTGCATTAGTTAATAAGAAATAGGTTTTAGCTTTGTTATGTGATCAGCTAACATTTTAAACAGACAATATTCCATATTCACGGAAAAAATAGAATTAAGAAATTATGTCCTCCACTAAAATTGAAAGTTTTAAATGTCTTATTTCTAAAATACCTTATTTCTACTAAATTAAATGCTAAAAATAAAACTTTCAGAGCAAAAGTACTACTCAGCATTCATTCCCCCTTCAAAAGCACAAGCACATACACTTGTGTGCATATATACACGTGTGCATACTCACACACACTGTAGGCTCTTGATAATGGAGAAGATAGATTAGTAAATTGTCTTATTCCAGTTATCCATTTACTTTATGAAAAATCTGGTCTTGTTACCACATATGACCTGCCTGACTTTGATCCATTACATGGTTCTGGAGCCTATAAGAAAAGTCTTACACATACTTACACACATGCACTAACATATTATTTTCTGTCCTACTGCATTGATGCAGTCAGTGTCTCAGCTAATCTCACCAAAACGTAAAAAAACAAAGTTTTTCCAGAACAATATGGAATGAAATCTGTCAGCTTGGTTAACTCTAGCATTCCTGTCTTAAAATATATCATCACTACAAGACACAATCTCTAATAAAGCTCATGGTTTAGTGAGGAAGACAGACAAATAATTAGCATATTTCAAAATAATGCTTCCCATGTTCTGATAGAGATATGCCAAGGGAGCTATTCTCTTTCTCTTCACCTTTTCCACTTACACGAATTATCTTCTTTGAAATGTTATGCAAGGGGATCAAGATTCCAGGCATACAAAAGTGAGCAGGCTAATTTGATCTTTCCATCTTCCTAAAGTTTGAGTCATCAGATTGCAGAAGAGAAGGAGCAGACATGGGAACATATTAAAATAAATGCCAGTAGCAGCTGTGGGCTGTCTACTGGCAGTAAGCCACTTAGGAGTGAAAGAGCAAAACTTGCGTACCTCCAGACATATGATCTTCAGAACTGGGAATTTGTTTTGCTCACGTAAATGAAAGACTAATAAGAAAGGATTCATTCTGGTAACATTATTTGAAATTTTTTTCAAATAGTAGGAATGTTTCCCTCATTAATATAATTACATCTTGCTGCCCATTGTTTACTAAATTTTTGGAATGACAAACAGAAACACATTAGCAATATTTTCTGACTCTTGTAATAGTCTCTTTCGCCCACCTTTTATCTCAGAATTAGCCATCACAAAATTCATACCTCTTACTCTCATCAGCTTCAGATTTGTTGTCAAATGAGAAAAGAAAATAATGCACTTACGTTGTAACTGATTCATCTTCCTTTAAATTGGTGAAAATTTTATTCCTTGTCTCAGTGGTCACTGTAGTAGGTAATATGAAGATATCTACTGAGTGGCTATCATTTGTGTATTAGAATACAGATAGGAACTGAGATGCAAAAGTTCATATATGGTTTAAAAGCTGTCTAAAGCACATAGTTAAGCATTTTCCTTAATTAATTATGACTTATCATGACCCTTTAGACAGATTCAAAATTACATAAACATTTTTAAGACTCATTTTTTTTCTGTATTCTTTTCTTGCTTATGAAAATTCTATTTTAAATTGGTAATTTAGCTTTATCAATTCTCTCTGTCCTTTGGAAAAAATAACCTTTTAAATATTTCCCTTTGAAATACAGAACATTAATTAAAGATTCTCCCTGTTAAATATATTATCACAGTCTACAACATTTTTTAACTAGGAAGATGCATTTCTTTATGAATAATATAAATGCATAACATAAATCTACTACTACTCATCCATTCCCTTCCATTCTTATTTCTCTTGACCTTTAGGTGCTTGATATCTGCCGCCACAAATCGAAAATTTCTAGACCCAAGCTTTACTGCAGGTGTAAAATAAAATGAACCAAATGGGGAAAAACAATTCTAGGTCATACCTTTGGCATCTACATTTCCTATAGAGAATACACACACACACGCAAACACATATATATCTGATTACAGCTTTGTACTAAATATTATTTAAAAATGTCCTTAATCAATAAGGACTAGAATACAGTAGACTACATTTAGATCTTTTCCTGAATTGTGTCCTATCCTTCAATGGTAATGTTGTCATCTTGTTGAGTATAGATTGACAGGCTTTGGGGATACTGAGCTTTCTTTAGGATTTGGAGTGAAGGTAGTGACTGATTGCTGCTATTATTTGCCCTGCAGAGATCTGCACCTAAGCTATCATTCACTCAAAGTAGATTCTTTTCTTTTATCTTTATGAAGAAAGTAAGTTGTAGAATAGCAGTTACTTAAGCTTTTTCTAAAAAGAGTACTTCTGTATTAAAATACCAGTACAAATGTCGATATAGTAAATATTGAAAAACATTGGAAATTAGATCATATTTTAAAGCAAAAGAAAATATTGGGTTTTCATGAGAGGCACATGACTCCATTCCACTACTACCTCCTCGGATTTATTCATTCATGCATTCATTCAATGTACATTGAACATAAACTTTGTTCCCATCACAGTACTATAGCTAGAAGTGGAAAGTTAATAGGACAGTCTTAAAAGGGTGATGGATATGTAAAAAGCCAATTCTAATTAAATTAGATAATATAATAATAATAATATATAAAAGTACAATTAATGAGGAGGGTGGAAAATTATTTATAATTTATTATCTACCTTCTCTGTAAGAAGAACTACAAGGATCATTTTATAATCTATACATTTTTCATTTAATCATCACAAAACTCAGTAATATTAATATTATTGTTCAAGTTCTTTAGGAGAAGAAATTGAGACTCCTCAGAGAACGTTAGAACATTGAAATATATTTCTTGACCAGGAAGCTGTAGAATCCCAACCGAGTTATCCCAAAGCTCAAGATTTTTTTTTCTGTTATACTTGAAAGCTAAGTATGCCTCAAATGTACACAAAGGACTTGAAAGAAAAGTTGATCCCGGTCTTGAGAATAAATAGGAGATTGCAGGGTGGTTCAGGCCATGGAAACAATTTAGGCAAACTAAGCAAGTAATATATTTGAGAATCAGTGAGAAGTTCTATGTCATTTTAGCTGTGGTCTAGAGTGAATGTCTGAGGGGAAATTGTAGTGTAAGGAGTTGGCAGGGTATATCAGAGGTGTGAGGCAGAGTAAAGGGGCTTTTTGTTTGTATTTTTTAAGAACTGAAATCTCACAGAAGAATGAACAAACAGTAAGATCAGTGAGAGGAAAAAGTATAATGTCATCAATTAAACATTATTAAAATAAGTTTGGGATAAGGCAGCAGTAGAGGACAAATAGGGGTGTGAGGATCCATCAAAAGAATCTAAAAAGGGGCGGGAAGAAACAAGTAGAGATTTCCTGAAAGTCTAAAAAAAAGATATTTTTCAACAGAGATGTTCAACAATATCACATGCTATTAAGAATTATCATCAAAATATGTCATGGGGTTTGGCAAAATAATATAGTATTTCCATAAAAATATGGAAAATTGCTAAATTTAGTGAACATAGTTAAGAAATGGTGGAAGCAGAACCTTCATATAATATGCTGAAAAGTGACTGAGAATTGTGACAGCAAAGTCATATAAGGTACACTATTATATTCAGAAATTTGTATAGTAAAAGAAAAGAGCAAATAGGATAGTAGGTTTAGAGGGAAGGAAGAAAGAGTAGAAGGATTTTTAATATTTTTTAAATTTTGTTTTATGCAAA